>JBBPBX010113250.1:0-10486 GCA_038048925.1 Garcialebias charrua | reverse complement strand
ATCAAGCCCCCCAGACGTCTTGTTTGTGAGATGAATGATCATGCAGTCAATGAGGCTTCTTTATCCGCTGTGTCAGTTAGTTCCCTGATTCAGTTCTTTTCAAGTGCACTTTCAGTTTAAGTAACAGGGTTATGTGTATGCTATTCAAGAGAATGCTTGAGTAGTACTTTTGAGGTTACAGGAACAGTGTTTACAATTCAGGGGTGTAACAGGCACCTTTGAGTCTGTGTTTAGTTAGGAGTTTGATCACCTCCTTTCTTTATATACTCCTTATTGGGAGAGTTTTTGAACTGACAGATATACCCAGTTTTGTTCCTGGTATTACAGTTTTTGTTTGCTTTTACCTTTATACACCCATTTTTTTTTTTGCTTTGTTTTGTTTGGTCTGAGGAATTACTCTTCATATTTAGCAGAATTTCAGGGGGGTGTATGTAACAGGTATAAACACTTTGATTATTTTGTAGTGAAATTCTTGCTAAAATATGTATTATAGTTGTCCTGCAGTGTGTGGTTTATAAGCGCCCTCTACTGGTTGGCTATAAATATGACGTAAAACCGGAAGTTCCCCACAGTTGGTCAGCTCTCTGCTGTGGTAAGTCATACAGTTCGGTTATTTTACAAAAGTATCATTAAGTATGCTACAAAGCTAATGTGAAATTTATCATAGTATAGAGTTTATTGTAATATACAGTTATGTATCAACATTGTGTTGCTACATAACCGTTGATAGAAAACTGTTGATACAAGTTTGGTTTTGTATGAGTTGCTCATAAGAGAATAAATTCATAAATGCTACTTTCTCTAGATGGCCACACCAGTAGAGGAGCTAACTACAGTTTCTTTGTGCTGTGAACCACTCATTTTGCAGGTAATTTGTTTTATAAAATGTTCAGAGTTAAGTCCGTTATGTTAACGGTTATATCTTGTACAGTAACGGCTGGTTGTTGCCATGACGACACAACGTTAACTGCTATTTTTTTGTGAACCACCAGAGGGTGCTGTAAGACAATTTAATATTTCATTTTGACGGCTGCCTGTCTTTAATTTTCTAATTTCTTATTTCATTTATGACACAACGTGAACTGTTATTTTTTTGTGAACCATCAGAGGGCGCTGTAGAATAATTTAATATTTCATTTTGACCGCTGTCTGTATTTATTTTTCTATTTTCTTATTTCATTTATAAAAACTAATAAAAAGGAGAAAAAGGATGTTAAGCTAAAATAGGGTTAAAACCAGATTACATTAAATCCATGTTAATTTTAAAACCACTATACGATCATATGTTAAAAAGAGTACAGTATTGTCTGAAATTGTTGTAAGAAAAGTTTTACACACAGTTGGTCAGCTCTCTGCTGTGATGGCCACACCAGTAGAGGAGCTAACTACAGTTTCTTTGTGCTGTGAACCACTCATTTTGCAGTAAAGTTCCACTTCATCCAACCCACTGGCCTCTGAGAGTGTGATTATGACAGGACGGGTCCACAACTGTTACATATACACAAAAATAAACTACTGCTTACTACTAGTAGTATATTCCTACTTTGCGGTTTTTCACTTATCACGTAGGGTACGGATCACCCGCGATAAACGAGGGACTACTGTACTGTATATATACAGGTAGTCCTCGACTTACGACGTAGATCTGTTCTTACGCAGTGTCGTAAACCGATTTTAGACGTAAGTCGAAATATTCATTCAACCTTTATTTAGTCAGGTAAATCTTATTGAGCCTCGAGGGCTCATTTACGAAAGCGACCTGCTACAAACTAAAGAATGATGAACATCAATGATACAAATACATTAAACAATAAACAAAACAAAAGAAAAAGTAGCAAAAAGTAGCAAAAACATTACTGTATAAGGTAGATGTACAAAAAAATCAAGGACAGGAACATATCTGCATTGGTTTTTGCCAGGATTCCAACAGATTCTGAAAACCATCCAGAGATGTCAGGGCCGAGAGCTTCAGATCTTTTTGTAAGATACGATAGATTGTAATATACGTACATACTGCACCATGTACATGTTACCAAGCACTTAGCCTATCCTAACACAGTACCCTACATAATTATCAAAAAACACATATGTTTTGGAGCCATAATGAAGTGCAAAAACAGTTAATAGCCTACTTGGATGCTGGTGACACCGTCCACCTCGGCCCATCCTCCGTATTCTCTATTCGTTTACAACGTAAAACCGCCGTCAACCTCGGTCCAGAACGTTTACAGTAAGACCTCCGCCTGTACTTTTCCACTGCTTCACTCTGGTTCTGCAGTCAACCTCGGTCCATACGTAACGTATTCCTCCGTCGCTACGTTTACTACGTAAAACCCGAAACTGCATAACTCGGCTTTTCAAAATACATATACAGTATATACCGATATATATATATATATATATTTAAATTTTTATGGGAGATGCACCGTAACCACGAAACGCCGTAACTCGAGACCGTCGTAACCCGAGGACTACCTGTATACTGTATATACTTTTTCTTTAAAACAGTGCTAATATAGCTACTGTCTGAAGTTCTAACATGCCACAATTTTGACTTTTGCAAGTTATTAATAATAAAACTTTTCTTTTGTAACAAATTCTATGCTGATAAACTATCTGCTTTTTTCTGTATAAACTGTATAAGAAGCGTAAAGAGAACCAAGATCAAAATAAATGTTCAACCTGTTGCCAGTGGCTCACTGGAGTGACTATGGTAACCACACACATGTGTCTCACTCCCTGACAGTTGTCTCTTAATAAGACAAAGACACAGAGCAGATATCTGGCCCAAAACAAACAGTTGTTTTGCAAGAACTGTAAGTCCTACTGAAAAAGTCCTGAATTGTAGTCACCAGAAGCATCTGGCTCTGACATTTAAATTTTTTGTGACCACAGTGTTTTGTGTAGGACATACATGATAACCAGGTAAAAAAAAATCCTTTTGATTTTGCAGGGAGCATTCTTACCTGTGATGGAGGTGAAAGAGAGCACATCTTTACCTGCAGGCATTAAACATTTCCTCTTTGCTTGCAGGTAAAATGAGCTCCTTGCTGCTGTCCAGCGGTCTGTATGTCAACGTGTCTGAGATGATGAAGAAACATTCGAGTTCAGCAGAAGTTTCCATCAGTGCCTGCAAACTGCTAAAGATGCTCTTCCTGGGAAGGTTCAAACAGTTTTTATTCTTTGACACACAGTATCTATATATATAAATATATATACAGGTGGTCCCCGACTGATGAATGAGTTTCGTACCTACGGGGCCGTTCGTAAGTCGAAAATGACGTAAGTCGGATCACATACAAAAAAACAACAAAAACTTTTTTTTTTAAAGGGGACCACATATTCAAAATTCACTTTTTAATGTTTTTTTACTCAAATTTGGGTATTTACTTCATAAAGAAACAGTCCTAAGGCCAAAAAAATGCACCCAGTGGTTTATTTACTATAAGTATATTTATTTATCTTTGGTAGAAACACTCCGATTGCACTTCCTGCGGTTTGTGACGTCACAAACCGCAGCCACAACCCACACCAAACCTGAGTCCAGCCCCTCACCTAGCAACCCCTGGTGCGGCTCAACCCACTTCACTATAAAAGACGTCACGGTTGCCGAGCAGTTTAGGAACTGACCTGGCGGTCATTTATTTATTTATTCATTTATTTAGCCCCCGGGGGGGCTATGGGCTCAGCCCTGCTCCAGCCAGCAGCACATCTTGAGTAAAACCAGAATGTTTTATTACCTTGTTTGAATGAACTCTGTCTCGTTGAAACTGTGCACACACACTCTCGCGGTTTGGACTTGTTTCTTATATGATGGAGGACTGCTCTTACACAACTGTCAGTTTGGTCGAGCGGTTACGACACTTGAGCGGCACGCAGGAGACTAGAGTTCGCGTCCTGTCAACGGCATCGTTTTTTTTCCCCTTTTTATTTAAAGCCTTTTGTTTCGGAGAAATCGGGGTGAAACTAGATATATACATCGACATAATAATACTTTATAATTGTTATTTTTACGTTTTAGTTCAATTTTTAGTGTAATATCGCTCCCAACGCGCAGCCGGCAGAAAACTGTGCACACACACACACTTACTCGCGGGACGACAGTCTGTACCATCAAGCACCACTGATCGATATATTTTCAGATTAGCAACTTATTTATTTTAAGAATACCTTTCACTTCATCAAAATCTAATCAAAACTTCAGCGTTCTAAATGTAGGTGGTTGTGATTGTTTCTTATACGATGAAAGACTGCTTTTTGCATAACTGCCCGGTTGGTCTAGAGGTAGTGAATTGGACTCGTTATCCGAAGGACACGGGTTCGCTTCCCGGTCGCGGCATCTTTTTTTTTTTTTTTTTCCGGAGAGATCGGGCTGGTCAGCTGAGGTTAGGTTGCCTCATATGGACAAATTAACTGGAAACACTCTTTGCGTTTGTCTGGATTGGATGTGCAACCGTGGACCAAAGCGCTGCATGCAACTAGCAGGAGCTACGCGGGCTGTTTGTTACCGAATGAGGAGGAAGAGCTCGGATTCGGGAGGGCATGATAAAAAGGAGCAGCTAATGGCGGCGCACACAAACAGCTTTCGGTAAGTTATTTTTTAAGCTAGCACTAACAGTAAGTCAAACAAGTAATAAAAAAAGGCTAATTTTAAAACAACAACAGATTTGAGATACTGGCAGTTACAGAGGGCGGAGACAGAGTTTTGACGGGCGTGCACTTCCGAGCTCATTATCATAAACAGCCTGTTTTGAACGGAAGTGAAATTTGGCAGAATTAGAAAGGGGATATTTTATTATCTAATCATTATTTTGTGTATAAAATTGACTGAAAATGGTCTGGATAGCACACAGATACATCACAAAAAATTATATATCCTACATTTGGTCCCCTTTAAATAAATAAATGTACAGTACTGTACAGTCACCAAGCACTTAGCCTATCCTAACACAGTTTTTAAAGATGAAGGAGTGAGTTGAATTGTCTCCCTCCTCCATTCCCATAAAGGGAGCTAGCTCCCTTTAAAGTTTATGTGAACGGGAGACAATTCAACTCGCTCCTTCATCTTTAAAAACTATGTTATGATAGGCTAAGTGCTTGGTAACTGTACATATATTTATTTATTAAAAAAAATATATATATTTTTTTTTTGTATGTGATTCGACTTACGTTACTTTCGACTTACAAACGGCCCGTAGGTCCGGAACTCGTTCGTAAGTCGGGGACTACCTGTATACAGTGTGTATANATGGATGGATGGATGGATGGATGGATTGGATGGATATGAAAATCATATACTGGTAAAAATCTTATACAGGTAAAAATCTTATACAGGTAAAAATCTTATACAGGTAATTAAATGTGAGAATCAAGATTCAATTTGTCATTCTCTCTGTTGTAAAAACTAATAAAATAAAAAGTAATTACAATAAACAGTTTTGTCAGTTGTGCAGAGAGGCTGAACTCAAAAACTTAATTTTTGACTTAGTTGAAATTTGATTAATCAAAATTAGTTTAAAAGTTTATTAGTGGGAGTGGTGGCGCAGAGGTTAAGATGGTGAGCTTGTGATCGGAAGATCACCGGTTCAAGCCCCGGTACCGACAACATCAAAAATGTGGGTGGGATAAGTGAAGCGGTCACACTTGTCTCCACCCTCATCTGCCCCACTCTGGGCCCTTGAGCAAGGCCCTTAACCCACACCATCTGCTCCCCTGGGAACCCTAGATATCAGCTCTCTGCTCCACACAGAGGGCTGTGGTAGCTCGGTGGTCTGTGGTTGTGTCAGGAAGGGCATCCAACGTAAAAACAATTGCCAAGCCTTCGTGCGACTAGTTCGCTGTGGTGACCCCTGACGAAGGGAGAAACCAAAAGAAGAAGAAGTTTAAAAGTTTATTATATATTAGTTTTATTCTACAATATTACCATCATTTTCAAAATCCAACAGTAAACTTCATTCAATGTGTATATACAATGTGTATATATATATGTGTATATATTTTACAAATCAATACTTTGTTGGATCTGATTAAGTTGGTTTGGTTTCAGAAGATATTTGGTTGTTTTGCTCAGCTCCCAATGAGTTTATTTATTTATTGATTATTATTATTAAACGGGGTCACTCTGAATGTGTAGGACTGCCACTCTTGATGAGCTGAACATGGTCATGGGTCAGATCCTCGGCACCATGAAGGTCCACAACTTTAATCTGGAGGTTCAGCTGGAGGCGCTGCAGGCCAGCCTGGTCTTCCTCTGTCCAGGTATGCTCACATCACTGGTCTGATCCCATCTAGGGAACAAGACTTGTTTGTATCGGGTTCTTACACGGCTAAAGTGAATTAATTTGAGCTTCTCTGTGATCATGCTGCACATTACAGGGATAGTTCAGACATTTTATTGTGTTCTGTAGGAAAGCAACTAACAGGTGCTATCTTACCTGTTGCAAATAGCTCTTTAAACTGAATCAATTTGGATAAATAATTTAAATCTGACAGAACTGATGAGCTGGTGGCTGGTTTTGATGCAGCCAAGACCCAAGTAGATTGCTCCTGTGAGCTCCATTCTCAAAAAATTTCACAATTCATGCAAACTCTTGTTTTTTCATAAACTTTTCATCGTGAAAAATTCCCAATTGCATGGCTATTTGAAATGGATAGACTTTTTATTCATTCAGACTACATACCACACCGTGCACATTAAAAGGTAATGTTGTTAAAGTGTCTCTGATGAAAGAAAAGCACAATTAAACAATATTAAGAACATTTTTTTATATTGTTTTAAATAAAAGCGACATTTTTCTTTTGTGAAAATGAGGTTAAAATGATGTGACTCTTCTTCCAGAAGTATTTGCACGTTACAGCTCTCATGAGATTAATATTGGACAACTGTTTTGTTTGTTATTTGTGTGCGTGCTTTTTTCTTTGTCTTCACTGGGATCCTTAATTTGTGGTCATTTCCAGACAGGAGTGTGAGGGAGAACGGTGCCTCGGTGTCAGATCCCGACAGGGTCGACGTGGATCTAAAAGTCTTTAAAAACCAGTGCGTGGTGGAAGGGGCTCACGTGCTCTTCTTGGAGGTTCTCAACCGGGTATGAAGGATAAGAAACGATGTCTTCAGTTCTCTGTCCTTTTCCTCACCATTGTGCTGCTACATGTATAAATGCACATGCATATGTCTGTCTGTATGCATACATGCAAAACAGAACCAAAATAATTAGCTTTGCTAATGCTAAACTGCCAAACAGATTTCAAAAAAATTAGTGGAAGCTAACACTAAAGGGATAGCTTTTACCATACACTGATGTCGCTGACACTGTGACAACATGTGACACGTTGTGAGTGAACACAACACAAAACGGTTCATAAACCACAAGTGAAGTTCCCATGTCCGGGTTCAGAGGTGAGCTTTCAGAAACTAATCCGGTCCATCGGAACCAGAGGCAGAGCATCACTCTGCTGTGCTCAAGCAGAGTGATGCATTCAATGTGTGTCGGACATCTCCGTTGTGTCATTTATTATAATGAATTAATTCACTTTGGTGATCCTCTGTGTTTACCTACTTTTATAAATTAACTACAAAGTTGCTGTGCGTCATCATCAACATTATCTCGGTATATACGGTATCGAGGCTCAATGTGATTTATCTGTTTTAATAAAGGTTGAATGAAAAAAAAAATATATGTATATATATGTGTGTGTGTGTGTGTTTATAGTTCATCAGCAGCTGCAGCATACAGCAGGTTGG
The DNA here is from genome assembly GCA_038048925.1 of Garcialebias charrua. Classification (NCBI taxonomy): domain Eukaryota; kingdom Metazoa; phylum Chordata; class Actinopteri; order Cyprinodontiformes; family Rivulidae; genus Garcialebias; species Garcialebias charrua. The sequence goes on along the minus strand of JBBPBX010113250.1, from coordinate 2,745 downwards.
ACTGAAGGTGTTGTCCTCTCTGGCTGACTGCTCTGGTGCAGTGGACCTGCTCTGCCAGCAGGGGGCGATAGACACGGTGCTGCACTCACTACACATGTTCCCGACAGAGAGAGGTACATGGCTCACATTACCAGAGAAAATATAGTTTAGCTGCACAAGAGCACTACACGAATGATTCATAATTTATTTGCTAGTTTGTGTTTCAACAAGTTTGTAAACTATAAATGATTAATATTCTCTTATAAGTTATAAGTTTATGATCTATAAATGATTAATCTTCTCTTATAAGTTATAAGTTTATGATTTTTACACACTCGCCCCCAGTACCGGTATACTCCCACGTCCTGTCAGCCATGCAGAAACTGTGCACACTGTCCGCAGAGGGTTGAGACTTCATGCTTGAGCGTCCACCCTGAGCGCTCTGCAGACAAGGGGCGTTTACCTTCGGGACAAATTGATGTCGCCGATTGGTCATTTGCTGACACACCTACTGGATTGATTGACAGGGCAAAAAAAAGTGATAGCTGGCAACTCCAGCCGCAGCGGTGTTCTGTGTTTATTTGTTGTTAATAAAAAGTTCTAAAAAAAAAACAACAACAAAAAAACAGGGAGTGCTGGCCCTGCAGCCCACACTTCAGAGCGGCCCACCAGCAAATCTCCAGACCCTCCCGCAGCCACGTTGGACCTGATTTTATTCTTGCTCGTGACAAATTCCTTCATTTCTCACCATTTCAGTCATGGCATCACCAGAGGAGGAAGAGATTGCTTGCCTCTTGGCAAAAAAGAAAAAGAAAAAAAGAAAAGGACAGATCAGTGATGAAGAAGGGGAATTTAATAATAATAATAATAATAATAATGTCTTTTTCCTGTCATCTGCGTATGTTTCCCATACACAGACGAAATTCGTCTCTGCATTTAACCCAACCACCACCAGGTGGTGCAGTGAGCAGCCCGAAAGCGCCCGGGGAGCTGGAGAAATAGGTGTGCACTCATAGACACCCCAAGGTGGGTAGTGGCCGGGGCGCGAACCCGCGTCCTTCTATACACTGGTGTCGCATACAAAACAGTCCATCGCTGGGCAGTTTATTGTGCGACACCGCGCACGTGGTTGTAAAAATTGAGCTTTGCTTGGACATGGCGGACACACATATGCGGGAGTATACTGGGGTCTTTATTTAATTATTGTTTCTGACACATGTTTAACTTTATATCTAGCTGATTAAGGAACTTTTTTTTAATAGTAGGCTTTCAGTTCGTTCATTCTCCAGCATCTCACGGAGGTCCGCATCACCTGCCCGAGGTAGTGGCAACTGGTTCTGGTTTTAGATTTTCAAGATAAAAGATTCCTCGAAGGAATTTTCATTCAAAGTGGAGCTTTGAAGCTCGAGGCGGACTTATAACTAGCACATTATAAGCCCTTACTGAAGAACGATGGTCTTTGTCGTTTGACTAAATGTCCGACAGCTAAAAGAGAAAGTCAATACTGTATTTCTTACACTTTCTCCAGCAACTGAGGAAGAAACAGGAAATTGAACTTTTAAAGGGAGTTTGACATCAGTGATGCTCACTACCCTCATTAGTTTGTTCGACCAGTGGGAGAGAGTTAGCTTAGGTCAAAGAGTTTATCAGAATGTCAAAGGAGTGAAGATTATTCAGAGAAAGTGTTTAGGAAAAAAGACAGAAAACTGGCACCAGTTATAAGATTAACTGATTAAGCTTTGATTAATGTCTTAAACATTTCTAAACAAATCTGAAGAGTACAGTCTGACATATAATTCAACTTTAGACAGAGTTCTTTGACTAAGACATTTTGAAGAATATACCAGCATATTAAAAAATGACAATGACCATTCAACATACAGTATTGAATAATAATAACATTGCTCATATGAATAACACAAGGTTATGCATAGATTATAATTGAATTAGCACAAAGTAAAATAATAAGAGAGTCTCTTGTGATTTAATTTGTTTCTTGATTCAAATTACCGTAATAAAATAAATCTGTGTCCACTCTTCCCTTGAAGAGCTCAAAGGAAAGGTGTTTCAGTACAGTTTTCAGAGACCTGGGGCCTCATGTACAAAGACTTGCGTGGATTTCCTACTGAAAAGTGACGTACGGTCAAATCCAGAAAAGTGTGTACGCACAAAAAAATCCAGATGTATCAAACTGTGCGTACACCGGAATCCACGCACATTCCTTTTGTACATCACAATTAACGTGGAACTGAGCGCACGTGAGACACCTCCCCTGACACGCCTTCATTTACATATGTTAAACAGATGCAAATTACTTCCTGCATGTGTGAAGGACATGTTTGTTTGATCCCTGCGCGATCAGAAATGATTTCTAGATTCAGGAAAATAATGAATTTAATATAATATGAGTGAGGAAAATAATCCTAAGTAAGAATAGTAATAAAATGTGTTCATCACGCAAAGAACGAGTGATTGTGTGTCGGTATTTGTGTGTGCGCGCACCCTGCTTTGGTGCGCAACCGGCACATCCATTCATTCTGAGTGAAAATATTAACTTTGCGCACGAGTTTATTACCATAATTACTGTAAACACAGAGGAACTTAGATGTTTGGTAGAACATAGATCTTTGTTTATTTAATAGATGATATGAAGAAACGGGTCTGTGCGTCTCAGTGGAGAGTTTTCATGACATGACGTGATGTTGGAGTCTCCAAACGCTGCGCGCGCCACATTGTGCGCAATCTGTTTGTCTGTGAAGCCTTTAC
>JBBPBX010113249.1:0-10486 GCA_038048925.1 Garcialebias charrua | reverse complement strand
CAGCAAGGCAGGATGTTTGATGGATGGATGTTTGATGATGGATAGATGGATGTTTGATGGATGGATGGGTGGATGTATGGATAAAGCGTGGACCTCAGTCAGTAAAGAATCCATCTGTCTGGTTCAGGAAGGCAGGATGTTTGATGGATGGATGGATGTATGGATGTTTTATGGATGGATGGATGCATGGATGGATGGATAAAGCGTGGACCTCAGTCAGTAAAGAATCCATATGTCTGTTTTCAAGAAGGCAGGATGTTTGATGGATGGATGGATGATGTTTGATAGATGGATGCATGGATGGATGGATGGATGGATGGATGGATGGATGCATGGATGGATGGATAAAGCGTGGACCTCAGTCAGTAAAGAATCTATCCGTCTGGGTTCAGCAAGGCTGGATGTTTGATGGATGGATGGATGTTTGATAGATGGATGGATGGATGTATGTATGGATGGATAAAGCATGAACCTCAGTCAGTAAAGAATCCATCTGTCTGGGTTCAGGAAGACAGGATGTTTGATAGATGGATGGATAGATGGATGGATGTTTGATGGATGGATGATGGATGGATGTTTGATGGATGGATGTTTGATGGATGATGTGTGGATGTTTGGATGGATGTTTGATGGATGATGTGTGGATGTTTGATGGATGGATGGATAAAGCGTGGACATCAGTCAGTAAAGAATCCATCTGTCTGGGTTCAGTAAGGCAGGATGTTTGATGGATGGATAGATGGATGTTTGATGGATGGATGGATGGATGGATGTTTGATGGATGGATGGATGGATAAAGCGTGGACCTCAGTCAGTAAAGAATCCATCTGTCTAGGTTCAGGAAGCCAGGATGTTTGATGGATGGATGATGGATGGATGTTTGATGGATGGATGGATGGATGTTTGATGGATGGATGGATGGATGTTTGATAGATGGATGTATGTATGGATGGATAAAGCGTGGACCTCAGTCAGTAAAGAATCCATCTGTCTGGTTTCAAGAAGGCCGGATGTTTGATAGATGGATGGATAGATAGATGGATGGATGTTTGATGGATGAATGATGGATGGATGTTTGATGGATGGATGGATGGATGGATGTTTGATGGATGGATGGATAAAGTGTGGACCTCAGTCAGTAAAGAATCCATATGTCTGGGTTCAGGAAGGCAGGATGTTTGATGATGGATGGATGATGTTTGATGGATGGATGGATGGATGGATGTGTGGATGTTTGATGGATGGATGGATGTATGGATGGATAAAGCGTGGACCTCAGTCAGTAAATAATCCATCTGTCTGGGTTCAGTAAGGCAGGATGTTTGATGGATGGATGGATGTTTGATGGATGGATATATGTTTGATGGATGGATGGATGTTTGATGGATGGATGGATGGATGTTTGATGGATGGATGGATGTTTGATAGATGGATGGATGGATAAAGCTTGGACCTCAGTCAGTAAAGAATCCATATGTCTGGGTTTAGGAAGGTAGGATGTTTGATGGATGATGGATGGATGGATGTTTGATGGATGGATGTTTGATGGATGGATGAATGCATGGATGGATGGATAAAGCGTGGACCTCAGTCAGTAAAGAATCCATATGTCTGGGTTCAGGAAGGCAGGATGTTTGATGATGGATGGATGATGTTTGATGGATGGATGGATGGATGTGTGGATGTTTGATGGATGGATGGATGTATGGATGGATAAAGCGTGGACCTCAGTCAGTAAATAATCCATCTGTCTGGGTTCAGTAAGGCAGGATGTTTGATGGATGGATGGATGTTTGATGGATGGATATATGTTTGATGGATGGATGGATGGATGGATGGATGTTTGATGGATGGATGGATGTTTGATAGATGGATGGATGGATAAAGCTTGGACCTCAGTCAGTAAAGAATCCATATGTCTGGGTTTAGGAAGGTAGGATGTTTGATGGATGATGGATGGATGGATGTTTGATGGATGGATGTTTGATGGATGGATGAATGCATGGATGGATGGATAAAGCGTGGACCTCAGTCAGTAAAGAATCCATCTGTCTGTTTTCAGGAAGGCGGGATGTTTGACTCACCAAATACCAAATGACCTCTTGGACTAGCTGAAAACCTGTACATGTAAAAATATGAAAAAGTTAAAAAACAATTCTCAAGTTTATACAATACACTTATACAGTATTCTGTATTATTCAGTATTCAGTATTCCAACAACAGTATTCTTATACCTACATAAAACTGCAGTCAACGTGATGACGTAACGAGGCTGCAACGTGATGACGTGATGACGTAACGACGCAGTTCGTCCGTCTGCTCACTGCTCAGAGGTAAAAAAAAAAAAAAGAGCAGAATTAGCAGAAAAATGACGTTGGAAACATTAAAACCCCTCTACCCTATTAACGCATGTTAAATTACAGCGTTAGTCACGCTGTTATTGTGACGTGACACGTTCACGGTAGTGACGCTAACGCGACGTGCGTTTAATTTTGTCTTCGTCGCGTTAAGACTCTAAATAACCACTAAAAACATCCACAAGTGATGCATATATAGTATCGCTGATTTATATAAATGTCTATAAAAGTTTTCAACAGCGTTGAAAGGTTGTCACGCTTCTGAAGTGAAGTTACGTTACATGCTAACGCTAGCCGCAGCTAGTTTGAGCTGCGTCTTTCTTCACGCACTCAAAACTCATGCACAGATACTTCCTAATTTATCTAAATGTTGATAAAGTTTTCTACAGTCTTCACAGTTTGTGACGCTGCGGTTAAAGTCACGTTACTACTGGATTAGGTTAACATTTCCTTGAGATGATGTCATCAAAAGCAACAAAAAAAATTTTTTAATTCTTACCTGAATGAAGTCAATACACTCTGACACTCTGTCCACCTACCGCTGCAAAATTTTATTTAAATCGCTCTCCAAAAATAATCTCCGCTCACCTACATGCACTCAACACACGACGCCATAACTCTGCACGTGTAAGCTCAAGGGGCTTTAACTTTTAAAAACTCGGTCACCTGAGGCCCCGCCCTGAGCCCCCGCCCACTACAGGGTCTATGCTCCACATCACGAGAGGAGGGGCGGCGTTGGAGTTTCGCGCGGTCTCCACATCACGAGAGGAGGGGCGTTGCAGTTTGGCGCCATGTGTGTCAGTGAGCCACACACACGGCTTCAATAAATGCAACCGATACACAAAAACATACACACCACACACAAATACCCTGGGAGGTGCGTAGCCAGCCAATTTTATAAATGTAAATAACTTTTTATTAAAACAATTTTAAGTGTTAAAGCACACTCCAACTCATCCAGGCAGCCTATTAGCCACAAGTTACGCTGATATTGATGAGAAAAAACAATGTTTACATATTAATATATTTGGATACAATCTGTGTTTTATCCAGACATTGGCAAAGGCTGGCTAATACCAAATGTCCCGATAATGTCGGTACGTAGTCTGGCGCATAGGCGGGCCAATACGCTTGCACCAACGCACACACACACACACACACACACACACACACACACACACACACACACACACACACACACACACACACACACACACACACACACACACACACACACACACACACACACACACACACACACACACACACACACACACACACATATATATAATTTCTCATGTAATATACTGTACTAAACTTTTGAAAGATATGATTATCAGACTATTTTAAAATTATCAAGTCATAATATGTTAATGTTGGAAATATATCAATTAAACCTTATATACAAATTGGTTCCCATATTTTTTTATATTTACCTAATTTTTTGTTCCTCCATTCCAACCAGGGATGTCTGTTTTTAAATTCCCGAGCCTGACTTTCACTCCACAAGGCTGGCCAATTTGGATCTAAAAATGAAACAAGGAGTTTTAAAACAGAGTAAAAAGCATAGCATTTTGTTGATTATTGGAGTGACAGACTTTGTCACAAACAAATCATTTTTATATTCACATATTTATTTATATGAAATGTTACTGTAAAATTCTGGACAGTAACCGTGTTTCCATCAAGGTTTCTTGATGCGCATTTTGGAGTTTGGCATCAGAAAAGGTCGATAAAAACATGCAGTTACTTGCTGCTTGAGCTAGCTTCAGCTAACTTGTACTAGCCAACACTTACCTGGGGAAATGCAGATATCAACCTCATTATGGCTGGTTTCGGCCGTCGAACTGGTAGGTTCTTCTAATGTTGTCTCTGTAGCTTCGGGTTCAGCTGGTTTATAAAAACATTCAAAAAGTGTAGCTTGTTTCCTTTTCATTTTGAGTCTGTCGTCGTTAGCGAAAATGCTCTACCTACACCGTCTGTCCCGTTTTATTGAACTTGTGCCCGCCTGCATCCCGAGCAGCCAATCATAAAGGAGCTTCTGAAGAAACCAATCACAGAGCAGAGAACTATGGTAGTGAGCTCAGCTCAGCCAATGGCTGTGAGCCTCACGTACAACACGAGGAACACGAAACTATGGCAGCCGCGAGAGGCGCAGTGAAGAGTCCTTATGAGCGAACATAATCTATCTTTATGCAACGCGTGTTTGTTGTCACGTATCATTGGGCACATTTAAGTGGTTATACGGAAATCCCCAAGCTTTACTAGTGGGTATACGGCGTATACCAGCGTATCACGTAGACTACACCACTGGATAAACACGTCGGCCAGCTTCATGTTTCGTTTTAAAGTCATTGGCTTGTCAAAGGGGTTTAACACTTTCACTGGAAGCCACCCATCCTTTTTAAGATGTGCCACAGTTCTCCCAACCATAACTGACCTTGGCCTTGACCTTACTGCGGTGGGTTGGACCACTACGGCACTGTCCACTCCCTCATTATCTCCTAGCTGCAGCCTGCCCCAGACCAGGTGCTCAGTCAATGGTTCCAAGGTTATGGCTCTCCTTAGCTTGACAGTTCCAATCTTATCACTGACACTCTCTAGAGCCACCACCTGTGACATCAAACTCAGCACATTGTGATCAGACATGTCTTCTGCATTTAAGATCTTGCCGCCTTCCACCCCTAGATCATCTTTTGTCTTCAGGTGGTTGACCAAATGCCTCATAAGGTTGCTGCCCATGATGAGGTACTGAGGTAAAGGTCGGCGATGGTGTGGTACCTTTCTTGCTGCATGTCACCTGTGGTACATGAGGACTCACCTCCTGTCGCTGAAAACTTAAAGCACTGGATACATTCAGCTGAGGGCCACACTTCTGATCTTTTCTATGCTCCAGCAACTTTTCGTGTACATCAGCAGGTGTTCACTGCAGCAACGGCTTGCATTTGAAAATTTGAGACAATTCTGAGTCTGGGCAGTGACGAATGAACATTGCAGTCAATTCTTTTCTGAGATATGCGAAGGACTTATTCTGTCGTTTGAGACAGTCCTCTGTCAGCTCCATGGCTCAGTTTAGCCGGAGCCAGTAGTAAAAAAGGGTTCTCACCAAAGGTAGGTAATGTTGCATAAAAATCAGCCAGAGGCATGCTTGAACAGGCAGTGTCACTAAAGTGCTGTTTTAGGATCTCAAAAATAGGCTCTGGGCCTACCTGAAGATACAAGGATGGCTTTTTATGTATGCCCACCCTGACTATCTCTCTTACCCTCCCTTCTAGTTTACTAAACACCTCATCAGATTGTTCAGATACCTGTACCCCTCTTTTCTTCAAATATGTCATGATCATTTCCTCCCATTCCTGAACACTGCATGCGTCACAACCATCCCCTCTAAAACACACAGGTTCTTTGGCATCATTTTTCACAATTACATTCAAGAATCCCAAAAGTAACACATTTGAAATTCACTATTCCTTCCTTGAGCCTCACTTTTATGCCCAATAAAGCTATTGGAAAAACTTAGTTTCACTGTCTTTCAGGTTTTGACTTAAATTTTCCTCACTTTTATATTTAAAGGTCTTGAAATCTACAATTAAAACTTGTGTACCTCATAGCTTAATTTTTGAAAATAGAAATCTCACTTAATTAGAAGTTCTTGGCTCAGCTTTTAACTACCCGTAGTTCTGTCCTATTTTTTCTATATACAAGGAATTCCTGTTTATACTCACTTTCTTGTCAAATGTGTGATGTTCGTGTGGACGTCGTCAAACTGTTTACGACGACAGTCCAAGTCAGGCCTAAAAAGCTGGCCTGGATGGGAACGATCGACCCTCCAAGGCTGTCAGGTATGCCGTGCACGGGCTTCAGCTGCCTTCATCGGACCCTCGTCGCAGAACAGGAATGAGGAACATCCCGGGTGCACGGCACCAGAAATGATGGGTTTTCTCAAACCAAACCCTGCAGCAACTTTTCTACTAAAAAGGAATCACACACATGACAAGAGTTAACAGTGGTATATTTAACTTTATAAAGTGGGACCTGCCTCCTAAGTCTGAGACAAGCCCGTATTGGATAGTTCACAGTCAGCTTTTATACATCTGGTATTTGGTGGAAAAAACAGGTTAGACAATTTTCACACAATGGCTCTTGGTCAGTTTTGGCCAAACTCAGGACCAACAAGTTCTGAAACAAAGAAAACATTCTTTGGTGTTTCTGTTATTTCAGTAAACAGCATTGTTGTGTAAGACAACTATTTCTCAGGGAGTGACTAGATGTTTCATGTTATGATGTTATAAGTTTTAGATGATAATCATAAAAATACTCTAACAATATGATATGGCCCAGCCCTATTGGCAGATATTAGAAATGTGCCAGATCATCTTAGCTGGACTTACTGCTTGTTTTGATAACCTCACTCCCTATTTCCTATTGTGGCAAAATTATGTAATGTTTTCTTTTTCATGTTTATCGTAATATATTGTCTCTGGTTTTCCTATGAAATAGCAAATTACATGATTTAAAGCCATTGTCTTTCCAATGTTTAATTTTCTACCTTACTTATTAGCTATTTGTAGCTTGTTTGTAGCCTGGCCCTCGCCATTCCTACGCAGCTCCGCTCAATTCTCATTTCCCTTCACTGCTGGGTCTGGGACTTGTCCCATAGACAAGGATATCTCCGGTAGATTTTTGACCGGACCAATCAGAGAACAGAAGGCGGAGTTTTGAACGACGTCGACTGACGTCGTCATTCAAAATGGCTGCCGCCACGAAGGAATTTTCAATAAAACAAGGTAAAAAACTATTATTTCTCTGCTGATAAAAAATGTATTTCTTAGCTAACGTTATATCAGAAGTGTTCCTGAGCAATCAGAGAGCAGAAGGCGGAGTTTTGAACGACGTCGACTGACGTCGTCATTCAAAATGGCTGCCGCCACGAAGGAATTTTCAATAAAACAAGGTAAACTATTATTTCTCTGCTGATAAAAAATATATTTCACCGCTGACGTTATATCAGAAGTGTTCCTGAGCTTAACAGTTCCTAAATCAATTCACGAAATGGTCAAATCTGCTGGATTTAAATAGTTTCGGTTTGACATTTTCCAAACAGCCTCGGGTGCGCTACGAAAATAAATGATAAAAAATCGAATTTTATCTCAAATGTTTCATCTAGGCCAACAGTCAGTAAATTAGAGACATATAATTACACACTGGTAGCAGAAAAAATATCCACCGAGTGGTTTCTGAGCTTTTTATCTGAATAGCCTGGACCTCGCCAGGCTAAACTAACAAAACTCCGCCTTCTGTTCTCTGATTGGTCCATTCAAAAATCTAACAGAGAAATCGCTGTCTATGGGAGAGATGCCAGACCCTAGTACAAAGCGAAGTGAAGGACATGGGTCTGGTATCAACCAGGCTAGCTTGTTTGCACCTGTCGTCCACTGATGAGGCGAGACTTTTTTTTGGTTCGTTTATTTATTCATTTCAAATTTTAAAAATACAAGAGAACAAAAATAAAATTACAAAATTATATAGAAAATAAAGAACAAATTTAAAATGAAAGGAAGCAGAAATAATCTTATAATATCTGTCCCTTGTAGTGGACCTACCCAGGGTCAAACTAAGGTTTTTGAACTGTCCAGTGATGACCTTTACTGACCTCTCAGTAAAGCAAGACATTTACCACAAAATCATTCCATTAGCTGTAATCTGAGAACATAGTCACCAAAAGAGACTATTTCTATCTTTGATTTTAGGCTGATGTGATCAAAAGAATAACTTTTGTCATTTTCATGATATATGTTATATGCTGTTATTCTTTAAATGTGAAACATCAATGTGTCATTTCTGCAAGTGAAAAGGTGTCAAAGTTCAGCTAAAATGTCAAACTGACTTACACTGAAATTGTTTTTGTCGAGTTTCAGCTAAAACTCTCATCTAGCGTCTGAAAGTCTCTCACTCAGATACTTTTCCTAAACAATTTCCTTCTCTGCGCTGAATTTCACCTTGAATAGTGATAACAAGTGGACCAATGAAAAAGAGACAAGTTTCTCTCCTCTCTGTTCCTTTTTTAAGTTCTAAGCTGTTGCTGGAACGTCAGAGTTTCTGGGAGCTTCAAAGACATGAAGACGTCCCAAAGAGCTGAATGAATGCCTGTCACCCGCCAAGGACAGTCATTCGGCTAAGGACTAAATAACAGGCTGTTATGAGTCCACTTCGAACGAGCGTAAGCTCAAAACTTTGTTTATTCCTTCCTGGAATAAGTTTATCTTGAAGTCAGAGGCCAGGAGCTGACATATGTGACCAGCCACTCCAAATCCAGGAACAAGTCGGCACAGCTCTAACTGAGAAAAAAATCAATAAACCTTCAACTTCTGAGAAATTAGTGAAAATCGTTTTTTTGCAAAATGTACCAGTTGAAGTTGTGAAGAAACCATCCCATGCTTTAAAAAACACTTTATAAGTGTTTAAACTGTTAAACTTTGTGTTAGAAATCAGTTTGTTTTCAGAGTAAAACCAAGCCGCAGTGATTTGCGTACTGGGGGCGGGGACCCTCTCAGCTGATTAACATGCGGGACTTGTTTGGCTGGTATCAGAGCTTTGTTACTGGCTTCGGCCAATAACGTGCAGCTTTGAAAGAAGCACATGGCTACTTAACATCTATAGATCGCCCAGTGGACACAACAAGGAACAAGGAAAATAATAAAATAAAGCCGATCAAAGCGTCAGAGCTGTCAGCTGTTTTTCCGACCAACCCGAGAAAAAAAAAAAAGAAGCTTTTACTGCGTGCGCAAGCAAATCGCAAGCAAATCAGTTTCCATCCATACATAATACATCCATCCATCCACTATCTTTATTTCATTAGACAAAGCAGACACGCGTAATCACCGCGCAATGCGCTCCAGCCACTGGAGCCACTCGGCTCCGTGTCTGCAGCCATGGTCTGTGTCCAGCAGCGCATCGCGCAATCACACGCGTTGGATTGGCTTAGGTTTTACAAATCGCAGCAAAGAAACTAACATTTAAAGCACGATAATGGTGCACCAATTATGCAGATTCAACTGGCCGTTTGAAAAGATAAAATGTACAGTTAAAATGGGATGGATCAGCTGTTCTCACGCAGCTGTCAGCTGCTGTCAGCTGCTGTCATCATGATAAAAAAGCTGAATGGAGCAGCGTGTTTAATTAAAATAGCCTTGTTTTTCCCAGATAATTTTGCTCTAAAATGTTTTTGTTTATCTTTATGTAAGATTATCTTTAGAATTTATTTTTCATGTTAATATATATTTGGTGAAACAAGAAATCTTATCTTTCTTTCTTTAAAATACATTATTTGGATAACGTTTTTTGATTTTATCATGTCCTGGATGACTGAGAATCTTCAGCAGCATACTTACAGAGACTAGCTTTTATAGTTTTCTCTCCTGTGGTAATAAAACACTGGTACTACATTTTTCTGCATGGCCTTGTCAATTTGGCCTGCTACCAAATGCAGATGCCAAAAAGGGGTCTGAAAATGATGTAACACTTCAACTTGGATTATGTTTAATGTCAAATTTTTTCATGACATTTACCCTCTCTAACACAATGACAACACTCGAACAGTGCAAATTTGTAAATTTTCACAAATCTAAACTCAACAGCATTTGTGATGTCATAACGTCCCAGCCTTGTCACTGGGTTGTAATACAAAAATAGTACAGTATATAGAAACAGCACCTTTTAAATCGGTGAGTTATTTTGATGGAATGGCCGATATTTAACTTTATCGCTAATATCGTGCATCCCTAGTACATACTACTTACAGGTGTAGCTGTTATACTAGTACAAATAAACTGTGACCTGATCAGTGCCAAAACATTAAAATATGAGAATTAGAAGTACATTGACATTATTTGGATTCTAGTAACACGTTACATTTATTGAAAACTCACGTTTGATGCTGTGGACAGATCAGATAAAGATTTAAATATAATTCTGTTTTGTCTAATCAGGTACAGTGTACCTCATTTCACAGAAGAAGAAAAAACACATTTATTTTAAGGTACTGTATTATAAAATGTATCCTGAATGCTTTAAAATATAGATGTTCCTAATATGTGCGAAATATTCTTGTGATGTAGTTCTTATTGTCA
>JBBPBX010113248.1:0-10486 GCA_038048925.1 Garcialebias charrua | reverse complement strand
CCCGGTGTGACATCACAGATGGTGCGTTCGTGTGTAATGGGATTTCCCATGATTAAACACGGCTTGAAGTTCAAAATCACTTTTAAAGCAAAATTAAAGTGATTTATCATTTTGTTTGCAAAAACAAACATATTTAAATGATAAAATATATATATGTTGAGCAATTTTATGAATAGTAAAAAAATCATGTCACAATCCCTTTAACTTCATTGAATTTGCTTCTGTTACATAACCCCCCCTTCCCGTTAGGAGGGAGGGACGGTCTGGTAAAAAGCTGCAGCTGCGCACTCCAACCAGATGTTCAGAGGGGTGTCACTGCGCGTCTCCAGCCTTGTGCCACCACCACGTCTGATCCAAAGTGAGGAGGACGAGGGGAAAAGAAGGAGAACTTTTACTTTTGTGCCCAAGCTCGGAGCGCATGACGCGCGTCGGTGCGCGCTTTTCATCCAAACCACTCCGGAGCCACTCTTCTCCAGCTGAACATGAACGACTCGCACTTCACCTGCAACAGGACGCACAACAACTTCACCCACCCGTCCTGCAGCCAGGTGTTCCCCCGGACACCCCCCAGGCCCGTGGACATCACCACCTTCATGCACATCCTCCCCTCCATCTATGGCATCCTGTGCGTCGTGGGGGTCCTGGCCAACGCGCTGGTCATCTACGCGGTGGCGGCGTGCAAGAAGAAGATGGTGTCGGACATCTACGTGCTGAACCTGGCCATGGCCGACATGCTGTTCCTGCTGGTCATGCCCTTCAACATCCACCAGCTGGTCCGGGACCGGCAGTGGGTGTTCGGGAACTTCATGTGCAAGGCGGTGGTGGTGGTGGATGTGAGCAACCAGTTCACCACGGTGGGCGTCGTGACGGTGCTGGGCATCGACAGGTGAGTGACGTCACAGGAGGTCCAAACAGAACAGAACCAAAGAGTTCTGGTGACCACAAACCCAACATCATCCTGCAAAACCTGAAAGAAACAGGAGGAAGTGGTTCATCGCCATAGTAACCACGCATCCCTGACTCTCACTCCCTGGTAGCAAACTATAACAGACAGAAACAGAGTAAAAAATAAGCCTCAGAGCCCCAGAGGCCACTGTGCAAAAGTTTAGGTTTGGAGCAGAAAACTCGCCCAGAGTGGTTGTGTTGACAGTAATAATTAAGAAAAGAGCCGTTATTTCAAGAGAGAATATAAAAAAAGCAAAGGTTTTTTTTTGTTGCTTTTTTTGTTTTTTGAATGGCCAGAGCTTTTTTAGACTATAGGCTACCTGGATTATTGAGCATCAGGGTATTTAAAGAGAATATTTGAATTAAATTAAAACTGAAGTCTGTTGAAGTGTCTGTCTGCACTCTGGGGGCATACAAAAAAAAAAAAAGTCCTAGAGACACAGCGGGTGAAATAAAACTAAATTACCATACGTGATGACCAAAAAGGTTGCAGGGCAAAATATTAGATTTATTTTTTTTATTTTTTATTTTTTGATGATGATGATGATTCAAAAGTTACTGTGAAATTATTCTGTGGAAAAATCTGTAAAAAAAAAAAAATTAAAAAAAAAATAAAAAAATCATGAAACTTCAGCTGCAATTGTATAAAAACTATGATATATCACAATCCAGTCATGTAAAGTCCATCTTCATGAAACTTTAAACTCTGATTGATTTTTCTGGGAAGTTTGTCCGAGCTGTAGGCTACATCCTCAAAGGTTTCCTCATCAGTTTCATACAAAAAAAAAAGTATTTATGTGGACATTTCTAGTTGCAGTTTTTGTTAACATCAAATAGAAGAACACAAACAAAAGTTCATCCATTTTCTTTACTCGTTTCTACTCTCTGGGTCGCGGGGTGTCTTCAGCGTATGGACACAGTACAGACGCTCTCGCTCACATCTACAGTTACCAACTATCCTAACATGCATGATTTGATGGCAGGCTCTGGAGAGAATCCACTAAAGGAGGAGAACATATAAACAAAGACCTCAGGCAAACCTGTGATCTCCTCACTGACCGGCAGCTAAAAGTCATAGGACGCTTTTCACAACCAACTTTCATGTGCTATTACTGTATCTGTTTTTAGAGTTGGGAGGCATTAAAACTGACAGAAGTAAATGTTCTGGATGTAACGGATCACCTCTTTAATGAAGTCCCAAAAAAAAGGAGCAAACTTCTCTTTCAGCCATGACGACTCGGTGTTCCCCATGATTGATCCAAGGGATCAGAACGCATCAGGGACAACAAGATGTTTAATGTGATTGACGTTTGCATTATCTGAGGCCGGTTACCTCCTCTGCTGAGGACTTTTTAACTTTTATTTTACTCACCCAGGAGACTTTGATCAAAGCGAGTCCACCTCTGTCATTTGGAATCACTTGATTCATTTCAAACGATCAAACAGACTTTGAAAGTGAACTACATCAAAATGAGCGTTTAGTTTCACGCTGAAAGGAGAAAAATCACCAGGATGAGAGGAGAGAGCGTCCTTCATTAGTTGGAACGAAAAGAAACATTAAATAATTTTTTAAAAGAGTGAGTTCAACATTGCTCGGAATAAAGCGTTGAAACAAAGTTAATTCTTAAAGCTTTTAATTTGCCACAAACCTTTTAAAGATAAATGTCTTTTTGTTATCTTTGTGTTGAGAAGCGTGAAGTAAAGTGACAGTTTTAAAGCACCAGTTATTTGTATAAAATTACAATGTGAAGGCGTGTAAATGTTCCTCGTGGTTTTAAGTGGATCTGTTTGAATGTAATGCTTCAGTTTCCTGCAGCTCATCCTGCTCACAAACACACTGTTGTGTTAAAGAAACATCCAGAACTTCCTTTCTCGGTGCTGTGAAATATATTTTATGGAGTTTTTGTGGATGGAAACGTGTTTCCCACTCCAGGCGGAGCAAGTGAAGGAACTTTTACTAAAGAGAGTTGTTGCATGTTGAGCATGCACGCTGCAGGGGGTGTTACAGGTTAAAGACGTGCTCAGGAAGATGTATCTGAATCTAAAACATGTACGTTCACACCGGCTGGCTAACAGCTTCATCTCAGACTTGCAGGTACAGGAACCCCTCGAGTTACGTCAGGGATAGGGACCTACGTGTGTGACTTAGGTCGATTTTGTCGTACCTCGCGGACCAAAAACACATGCCTATCGTAGGTCCGCGTTTCTGACATAGGTCGCGGTTATACCGCTAACGGAGCGCCGCACACATATTTAATGGCATGAGACTGAACAAGCAGACATACTAAGGCCATAAACACGCACAGAACTGCACAATAAATAAAAAATATAATGTCTTACTTTGAGCCGGTGGCCCCGACTGCCAGGCGGACATTTGCGGCGAGCTCCCGGCCGCAGATGGATCCTCCGCGGCATGTCGGCTCGGTGTCTTCGCCTGTGTTAGCTGCTTTGTTAGCTGCTGTCGTTAGCATGTCGGGCGGCGTTGTGGCCGCCGATCGCGGGGCGATCCGCGGCTGCTCCTCCGGACCTGAGACGTCCACAGAGTTGACCGAGTGTTTCCAGCTCATTTATCCGTATGAGGCAACCCTGATCGGGCACACGGAGCCAGCTGACAGTAGCCTCCGGAGCTCCATTGACCGCAGTACAGTTGTAAAATGGCAACCGGAAGTGGCGAGCGGAAACCGGAAGTTGCGTAAATACGATTAATTTCTTATCAAAACGTAAAATTAATAATTATACTTTATTTATAAAGCCATTTAAAACAACCACAGCTGCAACAAAGTGCTATACACATGAAATTAATAACTTTTAAACACAAAAAAAAAAAAAAAATAATTTTTTTTTTTTTTTTAATCATATTTTTATTAAATATGATAAAATCGTAAGTCTGAGTTGCCGTAGGTCGCAGGTGTCGTACCTCGAGGGTTACCTGTAAATATAAACTGTGGTGTAAAGTTCACGTGCACTGATAGTTGTATGAGCATTTTCTCAGAAGATGATCCTCAATATCTGATTTAATCATTAGAGTCAGAGGAACTTTTGTAACAGGTTATCTAGATTCTATAGCAATAAATTTAATACATAAGACTTTCTTTTTTCAGAATGTCTGGAAAAATGTGAATATTTTGGCATTTTAGATGTTGCTGAAAATATGTAATTTCAGAATCCGAATCAGAATACCTTTATTGACATTGCACCGAGGTACAACGGGAATATGTATAAAGAGTCGTCCAAAAGAGAACGGGAATATGTACGCAGAGTCGTCCAAAAGAGAACGGGAATATGTACGCAGAGTCGTCCAAAAGAGAACGGGAATATGTATGCAGAGTCGTCCAAAAGAGGGACTAAGTGTACGAAGCTGCAGCTGATTATCAGCGCGGCCATATTATTCCTTATCAGAATAATAATCTTAGATATGAAAAGGGGAGAAGAACCATGAGGGTAGATAGTGGTATTACAAAAAAGATTTTTCACATCTTGTCTATTAGGACACGATTTGAGATATTAAAAAAATACTACCAGCAATCACAGTTAAGACAAATTACATGTGCATTTGCGGTCGAGGTGGTGAGATTAGTCCATGAGCCTTCTTCAGATCAGCCACAGTTCTGTGATGTTTTCCAGCCAGCAGTTCTGATAAGCATGCACAGAAAGTTATCCGGGGGGGGGGATGCAGTTGTCCTCGGTTACTCATGGCCCAGGAGAAATTTGATAGTCAGCCCATTTCCAAGGTTGGCGGGGGGTCAGATTCAAATAAGCTTTATTGTTGATTTTCTTCAGGCAGACAGTTTTTTTCCCTGCAGCCTTGAGTCCATCTGGACGATCTGTTTCCAAAATGATCTAATTGTGGGAATTCGTTCCACTGATCCATGCTATGAATCCCCCTCCAGCTCAAACCCACCACGCTGACGAGTCCCAGAAGCCGCTGGTGGCCTGCGATTCTCATAAATCGCCTCCACCTTATAGTTAAGATCGTAAATCAGCTGATTTAGTGAGGTCACGGCACGGATCAAACTTTCACACTGACTCGGAAGCTTAGCCATGGCCGTAACTGCCACTGAAGTCTTCCTCAGTTTCCGATAGAACAGAGCTCCGCCGATGCCAAAGACCAAAGCGCCTGCCATCATAAATCCAATTATGTAAACGTATTCAGCGTCCTCCACAGAAAGAACTGAGAGACACATCACCTTCCACTCTCCCCAGGAATCCATGACGTATCCCCCAGAGTGTATCTGTGAGAGACCAGGTGTTTCCCTCGGACCTTGTTGTTTTGTAGAAAAAAAATATTGTCAATAGAGTTGATCGTCCATGATACCAAATCCATAATCTCAATTTATGTTCGAGAGATTAGTGCAGAGGAGCTGCAGACAAACAGAGAGCAGAGCAGGGAGAAGGGAGGTGGGAGAGGAAAGGCAGAAGCAGCCACCTTCGACCAAAGCAAGGCAAAAAATAATAATAATTTGGAGCACTTAAAAGGTTAGTTCAGTTTTAATGTGGCACTCTATAAATTAGTTGTAAGAAAACATCGTACCTGTTGCAGGTATTTCTTTGAGCAAATATTTGAAGAACTAAAATGTGAGGGCAGAAAAAGGGAGTATTTTTAAAGTATTTTTTGGTGGGTCTCTTAAGACACAGGGAAATGTACTGTTGTAAAATGAAATTAAAATTAAACATTCATTCCCGTGTTCACAGGTAGACAAGCTGTAGAAACGAATGGGAGCTCTGAACGTCTTTCTCCGCCCACGTGCAATGATTTATATTTCTTTAAGGTGCTTAATTCAGCTTCCTGGTCAAACAGTCATGTGACTTACAATAAAAGATGTATTTTTTGTTTTTTACAAAATTATTTAAAAAAAAACATGTAAACTATAAGAACAGGTTGCTAAACATCCTACATGCATCCATGCGTATTAATAATAAAAAAAATAATAATAATCAAAATCAGTGCATACAGGCATATAGCTCTGATGTTGCCATGGAAACATGTAAGCAAAAACGCTGTCATTAGTATTAAACATTTTTAATGCGCTCACTTTGTAGGTGAACAACGCTGAGATGATCAAAGATGAGTGTAGCTTACTCGGTCTAAAGATTGTTTAGCACCAAGATAATTTCATTTGGCTTCAGTTTCTTTTTGTGGTCATTGAATAATTATCACTGATCTGGAGCAGTTTACAAGATTTTAAAGCTCTAAATAAATACAACCTGTTAACCAACACAGGTTACGCATTCAATAAGTAAATCCACTAAATAAAAAAATAAAAAAATTCAGACACTTTTATTTATTGTCAAATTTAATTATGAGTCACTGAAATTATTAAATAAGATTTATTGTTAGATTCCTTTAAACATTATAGAAATATCACTGCTCTCTACAAAATGAATAAAGAATGTGGTTTGAGTAGAATAACAGGAAAATTACAACAATTAATTTAAAAAAATACTAATTTTTGAAAGTTGTAAAATTGTTCTGCCTATATCGATGGTGAGTAAGTTTCCAGACACCAATCTATCTTTTTTGCTCATCAATTCAGTCAAATTGAAATCATTTTCCTCTGAAGTGAGGCCTTTTAGCACTCCATTCAACTGATAGTAACTTCTACAGAACCTTACAATAAAACTACAACCACCCCTTTAAGTGAAGTTTGGGATTAAAGGAGACCAAATATTGGTTTTATAAATTTTTATGGTATGTCTGTGGGCTATCCAGACCATGTTCATTCAATTTAATGCACAAAATAATTCTTAGATAATAAAATATCCCCTTTCTAGTTGTGCCTTTTCTGACTTCCGTTCTGAACAGGCTGTTTATGATAATGAGCTCTGAAGGCCACGCCCTTCAAAAATCTGTTTACATTAACTCCGCCCTCCAAAGGGGACCCTGAGTCAGACCCAGAGGCAGACGCCATTTTGGGCAGGGCAAATGAGGCGCTGACGCGTCGCGTAGGCCGCTGAGAAACATCCATAAGTTCACCCTCCATGTTAAAAACTCTTCGTCTGACTCTTCGAAAACAAGCAATAAGGCTGCAGAGTAACACACTGGCTGCTAACTGCTATACACGCTCTCTCTAGCGGGGACCGCTTTTTTCACGGACCACATCCGGCGCTGACCGGATATGGTCCGTGAGCAGTCGTCCGGTTGATTTAAGAGCCCGTAAATAAGTTTTTTCGTTTTTACTGATAGATAATTAGTTATTAGCGGTACTGCATTTTAACAACAACGAAACATCGAACTCTGAGATGAACTCAGGAAAAACAACCGTGACGTCTTTTATACTGAAGTGGGTGGAGCATCACCAGGGGTTGCTAGGTGAGGGGCTGGACTCAGGTTGGGGTGGGTTGTCCTGGCGCTTGTGACATCACAAGCGCCAGGATTTGAAAACGAGACATTTATATCACTGAAAAATAAATATACTTAGAGTAAATATACCACTGGGTGCATTTTTTTGGCCCTAGGACTGTTTTTTAAAGAAGTACATAACAAAAGTTGAGTTAAAAAAAAAACATTAAAAAGTGAATTTTGCATCTTTGGTCCCCTTTAAAACTAACTAACATCAATTTTATTCATGCTAAAACCGCTAAAAATTCTGTTTTTTTTATTTTACTTATTTTATTATTCATTATAATAAAATAAATTAATATTTAAATAATTTTAAATAAATATTTAAATAAAATAATATTTATTTATATTTATTTATTTATTTATCTGGGTTAGATTTTTCTCCAGTCTAATCAAAGATAAAAATGATTAGATAAAAAAAAAATAATGTAAATTTGAACAAAGTTGATGGTATCAGCTGTGTTTATGTTGCTGTAAAGCTTTTAACTATAGTATAAATATTTGTTTTTAGGTACATAGCCATTGTGCACCCGAGCTCGGAGAAGCGGACCGTGCAGTGGACCATCATCATCAACCTGCTGGTGTGGCTGGGCAGCTTCCTCCTCACCATCCCCGTCATGATGTACGCCAAGGTGGTCCGCCGGCAGCACCTGCAGGTGTGCATGATGTACCTGGACGGGCCTGAGGACATGCACTGGTACACCCTCTACCAGTCGATCCTGGGCTTCATCATCCCCCTCATCATCATCACTACCTTCTACTCGCTCACCCTCTACCACGTCTTCAGCTCCATCCGCCGGGTCAAACGGAAGCAGACAGTGTGGGCGAAGCGGGCCACCAAGATGGTCCTGATGGTCATCGCTCTGTTCCTGATCTGCTGGTCGCCCTACCACGTCATCCAGGTGATCAACCTGAGCAACAACCGGCCGACGATCGCCTTCGTCTACGCCTACAACATCAGCATCTGCCTCAGCTACTCCCACAGCTGCATCAATCCGCTCATGCTGCTCATCTTCGCCCAGAACTACCGAGAGCGTCTGTGTCGCCAGAACGCGACGCGCGGCTCGCAGCACTCGTCGAAGGTCACGGGGGTCAAACCGGAGGGTTCCAGCACGGCGCACGACCCCAACTGCCGCATCACGGTCATCTAGCAGGAGAGAGAGGAGTTTCTGTAAATACAGCGCACGTGTAAATGTTAGGCGGCCTGCGAAGCGCTCAGCTTGTTCGTGTGGGTCTCAGAACTTGGCTGTGATAAAAAAAGAGAACATAAAAGGTGGTTCTATGAACAGTTCTCATACAGCACCATGTTGGGAAAATGTATGAACAACGCCAGGTAAGATTTAGAAAACATCTTACCTGTTGCAGATGTCTCTTTGAACGACCGCAGTTGAAATAAATATAATGTAATTCTCACTGATGGGGGCCTGACAGACAGTGTTCTAACAGAAATGCTAAAATATTCCTGCTGGAAGTGTCCAGGGCTCAAGTGGAAATGCTAAAGCTAGCTGCTGCCGCTGTTTGTGCTAATTGCAAATAACTATAACTAACCACAACTTTCTAAAAGGTTAAGTAGTGTTTGTGTAAAATGCAACAAAACGCTTGAGATTGAAGTTGTTTTAAGACGACAGCAGCTCATTGTACTCTTGGCGCTGCCCGGACTGGTCATTATTGGGTCAGAACCATTAACAGATACCTAGAGACAATACTGGGAGCAAGATGTTGAAGTCACAAAGGATGGCAGCACACAAATAACAGATGATTTGGCTTCAGTTTTGAACAACAGATGTTAATGGAGTCACTTTGTTCATCTTTATTATGGTCACTGGTCAGAAGTACCCCCCCCCCCCCAAAAAAAAAGCCTGAGGTAGTTTAAAGAGCAATCTACAAACAGTAAGATAACAATTGTTCATAATGTTTCCACAGAAATCTACTTTAAAAGATCCGAGCTGTCATTTAAACATGTTTAGGACACGATGGAGTACATTTTTCTGTGAAGTTTAATCTGCAGTTTAATGGAGGGACTTCCTCAGTGCTCACTGTGGCATCCTGCCTGAACCAACAGAGTAATGTGATACTGAAGCCCCCACATGGAGCTCTTATCTCTAGCCTGTGGTCTGACAGTTGTTTGGCTTACTGATAGAAAACAGATACGTGCACTGCTGTTCTGGTCTAACAGCAGCCATTAATATTTCTAAGTAAATATAATCCGTTTTTTTTTTTTTATTGACCAATGCCAGGCCAGCTGATGGCCGATATGTAAAGCCATTTTTTTATTATTTGTTTTTGGCTCATAACTATAAGTTCATAGTTCATCTTCAAACTGGTGGGTTATTAAAATGCAATCACGACAGAAGGAATTTGTATAAACGCTCACAGCAGGGTGTGTAATGATCAATAGAAGGAAGAGCCAGGAGCATTAAACTATTTAAGCACCCTGTGTTTAAAAAACAAAATGAAGTCTTACTATTTTCTCTGGTAGAGGAAACGCTCTTTGAGAAGTTTATGTACTGTAAAGTCAAACCTGCCATGAAAGGCATCATTCTTGCAGGAAGCGCTGGTTGATTGACACAAAGTGAGTGGCGTGCACAAACAGATGCCTCTGTTCTTTAGAACAGGGGTTCTCAAACTTATGGGGCGCAGGGACCCTCTCATAACCCTCATGTTTATTAAATCATTTTCTTCAGTTTGTCTCTTTAATGCAATGGAAATATTTGTGTAACATAAATATTTAAGACCTGTTCTTTAATGGTGTTGATACAATTTTTATACTTTTAAACATTCATTCAAGACACAATTAATTAACACAGATTTTAATTTAAACTAACAAAAAATACAGTTTTGAGAGAATTAACAGCATCAAAATCCACTTTAAAACTTTACCTATTCACATAATGAACACAATAAATATATTGTCACTTCTTCAGATTATTACAGAAAACTTTTAGATTAAACTGAACAGAGTCATAATATTAATAATAATAATGAATTCAATTTATAACGCACTTTTCATTAATAAAAATCTCAAAGTGCAACAAAGATCAAAGAACAAAAAATATAACAGCAGTAGTCAGACCAAGTAATGGTTTACAGTAATTTGTAAACAGATTGATGGGGGCGGGGTCTGGGGGGTCCTCCCCCCCAAAAATTGAACAAAGTAGATGTGATTTTTTGCATTTTGGTGTATTTTAATGGGTTCTACAT
>JBBPBX010113247.1:0-10486 GCA_038048925.1 Garcialebias charrua | reverse complement strand
CACAACCTCCCTGTTCTCAGTGTGCCATCTACCCGTCTGCATTCTGGGACCCTTAACAGCTTTGACGAAGTTGTTCAGAGTGAGGTGGAGGCCATCATCAAGAAAATGAAGCCTTCATCCTGCGCCCTGGATCCTTTCCCCTCGTCTCTCATAAAATCCAATCACTCTGCAATAGGCCCACTTATCACTCAAATAATAAATCAGTCTCTTCAATCTGGTCATGTTCCACTGCCTCTAAAAACTGCCATCATTAGGCCTCTTCTGAAAAAATCTAATTTGGATCCCGACATTTTTTCTAATTACCGCCCAATTTCACACCTCCCTTTTCTGTCTAAAGTGCTGGAAAAAGCAGTTGCTGCTCAGCTGCAGGATCACTTACAACAACACTCCCTGTATGAGAAGTTCCAGTCTGGATTCAGGGCAGCTCACAGTACTGAGACTGCACTGCTGAGGGTTACTAATGATGTCCTCTTGGCTGCTGACACTGGCTCTCCCTCCATCCTTGTCCTCCTTGACCTCACTGCAGCCTTCGACACTGTGGACCATAGTATCCTCCTCCACCGTCTTCATGTGGAGGTCGGTCTCTGTGACACCGTCCTGGACTGGTTTAAATCTTTCCTCTCCAATAGGCTGGAATGTGTTAGTCTTGGCAACGCCACGTCCCAGACAGTCTCTGTCTCCTGTGGTGTCCCTCAGGGGTCGGTTCTGGGGCCCCTGTTGTTTTCCCTTTACATGCTGCCTTTAGGTCAAATTATTAATCAGTTCAACATTTCTTTTCACTGTTATGCCGACGATACACAGCTTTACATCAGGACTGGAGCATCCTCATCTTCCACCTTGTCATCTCCATCTTCACTCACTGCCCTCTCTGCCTGCCTGGAGGCAATTAGGGCATGGATGAATCAGAACTTTCTTCAATTAAACTGCTCCAAGACCGAGGCCATACTGATTGGCACCCCTCACCAGGTACAGACATCTACTATAACAACACTTTCCTTTTCTGGACAAGACATCCCCCTCTCCACCTCTGTTACTAATCTTGGAATAAAAATGGACTCCAATCTTACATTTGAAAATCACATTAAGCTTCTGTTTAAAACTTGCTTCTTCCATCTTCGAAACATCTCTAGACTTCGCCCATCCCTAACTTTTTCCGATGCTGAGAAGCTCGTCCATGCTTTTGTCTCCTCCAGGCTCGACTACTGCAACTCCCTGTTTATTGGAATCCCTGGCAAAAACCTTCAGAAACTTCAATATATTCAAAACAGTGCAGCAAGGATCTTGTTGCGAGTTCGTAAATTTGAACATATTACGCCCATTCTTCATAACCTTCATTGGCTTCCTGTCGCCTACAGAATTCAGTACAAAACTGCTCTCATTACACATCAATGCTTACATGGAGCTTCACCAGATTATCTGAAGGATATTCTTATTCCACACTCATCCACCCGGTCGCTGCGGTCACAGAACAGTAATCTCCTTCACATTCCGAGAACCAAATTAAGGACCATGGGAGACCGGGCTTTCAGTGTGGCTGCCCCCCGCCTGTGGAACTCTCTTCCTGACTGTCTGAGGGTCCCACAGTCTGTGGTTGACTTTAAGAGCGGCTTGAAGACCTTTCTTTTCAACCGAGCATACTCTGCCTCCTCATGATTCTACTTTTGATCTTAGTTGATACTGTTATTGATTTTACTTGTTTTATTACTTGTTTTATTGACATTTAATTTCTGTTGCACCTTGTAGCACTTTGAGATTTTCATTAATGAAAAGTGCGTTATAAATTGAATTCATTATTATTATTTATTATTATCTGATGTGGCGGCAGATGCTGTTTCAAGACTAATATGATCTAACAGAAGATTTTTATACTGATTAATGCTAAGATTATTTTTATTTTTCCAATTTACGAGTATGGTTTTCTTTGCGATGCATAAGGCAGTGAAAAGCATATAGGATGTATTTTTTTCTAGTATAACATCTTCAAAGATACCCAATAAGCAAACAGATGGAGAGAGTGGGATATTAAATTTCAAACATTTAGACAAGTCTTCACATACCTGTACCCAGAACCTCTGAACGGGTGGACAGAACCAGAGCGCGTGAATATAATCATCAGGTGTATTACTTATGCACTGTGAGCACTTGTTAGATGGTGTAAAGCCCATCTTAAACATTCGCTGACCTGTATAATGTACTCTATAGAGAACCTTATATTGTATTAATTGTAAATTGGAGATTCTAGTCAATTTAAAAGTATTTGAACATACTTGAGACCAAATTTTTTGTTCAAAGTTGATTGATAAATCTGACTCCCATTTTTCAACAGGTAGTGTTATCGAGTCATCGATTCTAGACAGTTTTTTGTATATTTTAGATAATAATTTGGGTGGTTGAAGATTAATGAACTCTAACACACATGTTGGTGTTTCCAGCAATGTTTTATTAAGCTTAAATTTCTTTTTTACAATAGACTTAATTTGTTGGTATTGTAGGAAATATTTATTATCAATGTCATATTGTATTATTAATTTATTGAATGGAATAAAGTCTATACCCTCAAATATGTGTTCCAGACATTCAATTCCTTTCATTCTCCAACCTGGGAAATTTAACATATTATTTTCTTGCTGTATGTCAGGGTTATTCCAGAGAGGCGTATGTCTACATGGGAACAGTGAAGACTTTGTCATTTTCAGATACTCCCAGCATGCTGTCAGAGATGAGCTGATATTGATACTTTTGAAGCAGAGATGTTTTTTTTTAATCTACTAATAAATGGTAGATCCGAAATCCTAATATTATTACATAAAGTTTGTTCTATATCTATCCAAGTTTCATCTAGTACATTCGGTTTTAACCACTTTAATATATATATTGTAACCTGTTGGCTAAATAGTAGTAATGAAAGTTTGGAAGTTCTAATCCTCCAGTATCTTTAGATTTCTGTAATGTTTTTAAACTACAAGTAATAAAGGAATTTAGATATGAGTCCAGGGACTTAAACTGTATAAATGTCATCTTTTACAATCCCTCCTTTTAAACAGTTTAAATATAAACCTAGAACTTATAATCATAAAACTAAATTCCATTCCATTCCTATATCATTTTAATCTAAGCAATCAACAATTACATAAATTTAATTTCCTTTTAAACCATCAAACAAACTGCAGTTATCTCAGTTCAAGAGTAAAAACGGACAGATGTTTTAGGAAACTCCATCAATTTCAGGATTCTTGTACAGGTTTCTTGTGAATCTCTGTGACTCACTTTATCTGTAAAAACAAAAAGTCAAATTTATGATTTCAACTTTATACAAGGTTTTGAGTTTATAAAACAATTTTCATTTCAGAGTATTGGAAAAAGGCAAGCAGTCCAGCAGACCCACATTCAGTACACTAAAAATCATGTGACATGCTTCTGGCATATCTTGAAAAATGAGCTTAGTGACAGTGGCGGTTCTAGACCAGTTGTACTGGTGGGGCCAAGCTGGGGCCAGAGGTTTTGTCAGAGGGGCACGTTAATCTCGGAGAAAAAAGTGACTTTATGACTATAAACACATCTTTATGACTATAGGCAGTAATGTAATACAAATATTAGTGCAAATATAAGAAGTAGTGCAAACTGAATGAGCACATGACCGAGAGTTTAGTGAATAACCCGTTTGATGACACAAAAAGTAAAGGTTCTGTCTAGATAAGCCAGAAAAATGCACGGTCCATCACTGTGCTCCACATCAGCACCCGGGGGGGGCAAACCTCAAGGCCCCCAAATAACCAATGATGACACAGATTCGAAATCTTACTTGAGGGGTGAATGTGATACCAAGCTGCTTTGAAGCTCCTCCTTCTGTCCCCCATCAAGGTTCTTGGAAACAACTTTAGGTCCGGCTGCATCGGTGGATCTTCTTTACATTTGCTGATGTCTGTGGAGAAAGCAAAACCAAATATATGTAAATTAACATATACCAGTAATCTGCATGGACACTGCATATAAACTGCAAAGCACATGTGAAGTAAACTTCTGAATAACGAGGCAAGGCTGTTCAAACGAAGTTCAAATTTGAAAGATTTAATGAATCTTGGCCAAGATTGAGAACAGAAACAATACAGGCACGGAAGCTGTCTGGGTCTGCTCTGCTCAGACAGTAACACAGCATGGATTAAGAACCCTCGTACAGTTGGGGGTGGAACCATGGGTGGAATGGGAAGTGTTTGTCTATCACCAGGTGGAAACTTTTGATAACACATGAGTACTCAGCAGATGGAAAATGAGCATTCAGCACTTCTTACAGCGTTTTCAGACTAACACGAGCAGGTCACAGTTTGTTTAGCAGATAAACTGAGGTGGAACATGACGTTAGGAAAAAGGAACAGATGGTTGGTTTCACACAGATGGTCACAAATGTACAGAGTCAGCAGATCACAGTTTATGCACAGGGACATTTTGAAGTGCATGTTTCTGAACATGAGGTGAAAAGTTTAATACACAAGTTTAATTATGAGTTTAATATCTGAGAGTGTATGATTTTACTTAACAATTCCCTCCTTTTGTTCCGTCAGGAACAACTTAAGATAATATAATTCACAACAATAACAAAATCAATATTTGTAATACAAGCGAAACCAAAAAGAAAATCACAGTTTTATTAAATCATTAGTTATGCCTCCCCAGGCCTAACTGGATGATGTGAACTTGTGCAGGAAAACCCCGGTGGCAACGATGTGGAAATGCTTGGGGACAAAAACCACACAACACCCCGGCCCCACGGCGGTGACCAAATCTGGTGTCCATATCATCCTTACATTCAGTTGATCTATAAGAGAAGAAAAAAGTATGAGACTCTCAAAATAAAACATCAAATTACATGTGTCTAAGAGACTTTCCATGCAACCATCATTAACTAGAGATAGAATTAGTAAGTAGCTGTTTTTGTGCAGGTTAAAGACCTGCAAATAATGTGGCAAGCAACAGTCATGTTCAAAAACAATTGAAAACAGAACAATTGAGGATTAAAGTACAAAAGAAAATAAATGAACAAATGATATGTAATTTAATCAGGATAAAATGTTGATTTGACTTTCATGTGTTGATTTTTACTTGACTACATCAATAAAACAAAAAGGAAAAAATAAACATTAAGGAGACATGTCTCTTTAATTCAGAAAATGGTAGCCGTGATATACATGAGCCTCTTGGAGTTGTCTGAAAGCACAAATCTGTACTATGCTTACTACGAGATCTAAAAAATCTAAGCGAGGTAGGCTTGGCATTTCCGCCTTTTACTAGTTTAAACCTTTTAGCCCACCAATAAAGTGGTTGGCCTTTCTTTGTTTGTGGACTATCCCAAGGACCTGTGTACAAAAAAACTTTTTCCCATGTTGGGCAGGACTTACAAATGGTAGGATCATAAGTACCACAGAGACACATGTAAAACTCGGCTTTTCTGATTCTTTCATCTGAGCAGTCAAACAATTTGCAAACAGGTAAAGTTATTGTTGAAGTTGTGCCGTTGACATATGGAACTATGAAGACGGGGTTACCATTGTAGTCCCTTCGACCAGGACTCTGTTTGAGCTCTCTCTTAGCTGGATTGAGTTGGCTCACATTTTCAGGATGCAGGTACCATGTCATGAGACCTATCAGTGTCAGTCCCACAATGACTAGAGTATAGCAAAGCAACTCTTTCATCCCAGTGCATGTTCTAGGCGAAACAGGTTGTTTTAAAATTGTGCGTGGGATGCGTGTATCGAGCATTGTCTTATCTTTTCTGTCGTTGTCAGGAGTTCTTCTAAAGCAGTGTCTCCTGAGGCGCGTAGATCCCTCGTTGGCACCCAGCCTCTAAAGCTCTGGCGCGTTGCTCCTCTTGGAAGGAGGGAATCCTGCCAGTGGGTCCTCTGTTGGTGACCTGGTACCTCGGAACGGCTTGCAGTGGGCGGCGTGGATCCAAGTAGCCCTCTCAGCTACTTTCACGGCCGTGTGGGTCACGAGCAACACCTGATAGGGTCCGTCCACCTGGGCGAGTTCCAGTGTTTCCTCCTGAAAGATTTAACCATAACAAAGTCTCCAGGAGTTATGTTGTGTAACTTTACCTGAGTTGGGCTGGGTAGCCCTCCCTGGACTTGCTCTCTGATAGATTTAAGGTGGTTAGTCAGATTAATGCAATACGTCAGCATGTCGTGATCACAATGTTTTAGATCACTAGTTGAGATTGGTCCCACACCCATGTTGGGTGGAGCCGCAAAAAGGATTTCAAATGGGCTGAGGTTATGCTTAGCTCGTCTCCGCATGCGCAAATGATCAAATGAGGCATTAATAAAGTAAATATATCACAACTTAGCTAAACACAATACAATGTCTAAAAATGTAGTTCTCCGTCAGTTGGTCACAAAGCGCACAGTGGATGCCTCCATCTTAAAAAGGCCACAACTCGTTGGCATGCATTTTAACAATGACTACGAATTGGTTGGACGATTCAGGTCCATCTCAGAGGCATCGGTCCGTCGCGTTGTCACCAACTGAAAGAGAGAGAGAGAGAAAATATCAGTAAAATTTTAAGATGTGGCTACAGGCATTTATCCATATTTCCTATTGTTAACAGTATGATAAAATATCCAGACCAATACTTAATAGCAATTTAAATCAATTTAAAGCATTTAAAAACTAAAAATGGTGTAAAACACAAGTTAGGAGATATTTTATAGATCCAGTGCCAGCAGTTTTCAGGTTATGCCACCAGGGAGAGCTCGAGTCACATGTGGCTTGAAGAATCGTTGGTTGACAACATCTGATGTCCAGAGGGTTTCAACCGCCTGATGAGGTCCATTGATCACCCTGTCCTCAAAACAACACAATACAGTATTGCATTAAACATTGAGTCTGATGTCAAATGGAGCTGGAAGAAAATTTAAAAAATAAATAAATAAAAAGAAGTCAAAATCAGTTAGTTTATTCAACTCTCCTCCAGAGATCTGTTGAGGTAAAACAAAAGGAAAAGTTCAAGACTATTGAACGTGCACATCAGTAGTAAAAATGTGGTAAAATACTCTATACATGAAAGCTCAATTAATTTATTTCAGTCCAGTCAAGTCTAGTCAGGTCAGATCAAATCAAATCAAATGCTTTTAAGAACGCAGATCCACCACATTTTCCTTGACCCGTGACCAGATCCACATAGGGTCTGTGTTTTGGCTTTGCTGGCCCAGGGGCGTCCCCCTTTAGACCTGCAAAGCCTCTGGAACCTTTTTTTTTCCTGTACACATTCCAAAGAATGAAAGAAAAATACAATCGTTATTAAGAGCACCAATTTTACTTGTCTTCGATACACAGATATATACAGAGCCATATCGTTTGTAGGCTTCTGATTTCTCCAACTTTTTTCTGAAACAGTACAGTGTGTCCTTTTTTTTTTTTTTTTCGAGGTTGCTTAAGGCCTTTGTATAAATGTCAATGCAGTTATCTTAACTGGTCTATTAAACTCCTCAGTTTTATGATTGGACCTTTTTTGTTGTTGTTGTTGTTTGTTTGTTTTGAATATAAAACCTAAGAAGTTATTTTATTTTTATAACTAATGATCTAATCATTGTATATTTTTATGAGCTCTCTTTATTTATTTATTTAGACTAGTTCTCATCCTCCATTTTTAATGAGTTATATTTAAGAATAGTTTTAGAATAGTTCTCAATCTCCCCCCCTTTTGAAACAATTTTTCTGTTTCATCTAAGTTGGAAAGATAGTGTTGCTATAATTTACTAACACACAGTCTGAGTGTTGGTTTCAGAAATATAAAATAAAAATTATGTAGTTGTAACAGGCCTACTGCAAATGTTCAATCTAGATTTTGAAAACATAAAGCTATATATGAAACAAGTTCTTATACAATTTCCTTCTAAAAAATTAACCATAAATTTCATCCCTTGTAGCAAACCAGACCCACGAAAATGCATCTAAACTGTTAATCTCAGAGTCTTCTGGAACAAGGACAAGTAAACAAGCTGACCCCCTTGTATCAGTGTTACACTAAGAATCATGAGACATGCACGTCAAAATGTAACATGCACATCCTAAAGTGTGCCTATGTGTTTCATTTAGCAATTTTTATCAAAGCAAACTGTAATTTTGATCACAACACTGTCAACGGATGAACCAATCAGATCAGATGTTAGGTCGACACCTCCACTGGACTGCTGTAGGTGGTGCTCGCTCTGTTTGTGAGACCTTGTTCAGCCTGTGTCGGCTCCAGCCTCCAGTGATGCAGCTTTGTTCCGTGAACGTAGCAGGTGGTTGTTCTGCTGTGCTGATCTTCTCCAGCTTCAGTGCTGCATGTTCAGAGTCACACTCTGCTGTCTGCTCACGCCATCCTGCAAATTCTGCTGCTTTGTTCCGTCCAGGCCCCCCAAATCTGGACTTTATTAAAGTTCAAGTTTGGCAGTTTGTTGCTGGCTTTACTTGGCAGACAGTTCTTTGACAGTTCTCTGACAGGTCTTTGACAGTTTTTGTTTGTAGCCTTCACTCAGTGACAGTTCTTTGTCAGTTGTACTGGTGTTCAGCACCTTGAGTTCATCGAGCAGTGCCGCTTGTTATAGCATTAGTGGTGTTCTTAGAAAGTCACAGTACCAGTTTTAGTGTCAACTTTACACATCAAATCCAATTCAATCAAACCGATAACCACAGTCGCAGTGATAAAAAACAGATGCTGTATGTATTTTTGGCAGAGTTCTAGCTTAGTGGAGGTTTATCTGTACAAATTATGTGTTCTGTTCAAAGGTTGTGGGATCAGCCAGACTCACCCCCTTTTCCACAAACTCGGTCTTCTCACACGCTGCTGAGAAGGAAAAAATAGAAATATAATGAAAATATTAAAAGCCAGGTTCAAAAATAATCAACAATTAACAAGTTCTATTTTGGGGCCTCAGCATTTACCTTCAACAGAGTCATCCCGCATCAGGTTTGCACAACGGATTTTTAAAAGAAAACCTCTAAGTTACATTAAGAGTGGAAACATTCATTTTAATCCTAAAATCAAGATCAAAGCCAAATTCCCTAAAATCTTCTATTATAAACAATGTCCTGATTTTTCTTTTTCTTAGAATATTTGTTTTTGACTCACCGCCTGTCAGTGAGGATCACTCAGTGGTCTCTTTTTTAATATCAAAATGAGACATTTGGTGAGGATTGAGACCTGCAACTTTTATAATTAAAGCCATAATCTTCTTAATTTATCAAAACGTACCTAAAATTAATCCTTTAAGCAATTACCCTTCTTGCATGGTGCTGCCTAAATAAATTAATAAAATGTTGCAGGTCAAATTTTACACCTGTGGGGAATCATGCATAAAAAGAGCTATGTTGTAGTGTATTAAAGCCTCATAACATTTTTCAGCTGTCATCTGCGGCGCCATATAGCTGCAGCTCAAGAACGGGTGTGCAGCATCTGATAACACTGCAAACCAACCAAGATGACTCTGCAAATATGTACTGAAAGTGTAGCATTTCCATGCAGCCAGCAGAGAAAGGAACTGTTCTGTTTATTATTATTATATTATATATATATATATTTTTTTGTTTGTTTTTTGTTTTCCGAAGGGTTAACTGTTTTGGTGTGTGTGGCTAAGCTATACCAGTGACATCTTTTAATATTGATGGATATTTACATCAGTTCAAACAGCTCTCACCATTTAAAAACATTTCTTATGTATGATAGTTTATAGGATTATAAAGTGTAGTTAAAAAGTTTATTTGACAAGAATACATTTTAATTTTCTTTATTTACAAGTGTCAAAGTTTTTTCATCTTAGTTGAACTTATAGAAACCGAAGCTATTGTCAGATTTTAAAAGAGATGTTTGCTAATTTGTTTAAGATGTGTTATCCAGGCACCATATTTATAGTGTTTGATTAAGTTACTAAGTTTTTAATAAAGTTTAAACCGTCACCTTCCTTGTACACTTTTTCATTAATTCAGCTACTTTCAGCTAATTTCAGCTGTTTCTTCAACTGCTTTGTGCTTTTTTCAGCTTTATTCAGCTCACTTCAACATTTCTGTACTTCCACTGACTTTTTTAATTAAACCATTTTCTTTTCAAGTTAACTTTTTTAATATTTGTTTATTAGAGATATGTTATGTATGGGAACAATTAAATAACCTTTTCTCTTGGTTTAGATTTAAATAACAAGTAGGACAGTGCTTTTATTTAGGCATGAAGAAAATATTTTGATGGTATTAAAAGGTATTTAACTTACGAATTTCTGTATAGCCTTTTTTAGCTAATTCTACATTTTTTAATCCAACTTTTTCAGCCTAATTTAGCAAGACCATGCTCTTGTTTTAGCTATTGTTCAGCTGGTTTTGGCCAATTAAAGCTTTTTCAGATGATTTCCACTTTATTTAGCTTATTTTCTGCTTATTTCAGATGTTTTATGTCTTTGTTCATTCTTACAGTCAAACACTCATACACCACACAGACTATTAATCTTTATTGTCACAGGAA
>JBBPBX010113246.1:0-10487 GCA_038048925.1 Garcialebias charrua | reverse complement strand
TTTACCAAAATAAAGTTGAATTGAATTGAAAATCTGATGATTGTGTGAACATTTTCTAAAGACAGGATCTTAGACTCACCGAGCGAGCTCGTTTGGCAGGGGGCGCTTGGCAGGGTGGCCCATCGAGCTGCCCATGCTCTGCCAGGAAGCTGGACGCTTGCTCCAGGAACGATGCCATGTCCAGCTCATTCCACTCCACCATTTTTTGGCCTGGATTTCAGAGGTTTGAAACAGCACAGATCAACAAAAACATTTCATATTTAAAAAGTAAGTAAGCAAGCATTAGGTGTTAACAAGGTAGGACTGTGATTGTCTTGTTCGAGCCTGCAGTCTGGACCAGTAAGACTGAACCCTGATAGACCTACAGATCACACCCCAACCTGCTCTCTCCACAGCTACATAACTAGCTTTGGTTGAAGTTTTCACATTCTGATTACCGGTATTTACTATTTGAAATACGGTAAGTGTGTCATTGTTTGCGATTTGTAAATAGATTTATGATTCTGCACCAATGCAAGCCACCTTTTGTAAATACCATAGTGAGCACTAATTTCAGGAGGAAGAAATTCCGATTTTTTGAAACTCCGCAAGGCTAGTGCGCGCGCCGTTGACGACGGACGCTTTCAAAGCTGCTCTTGCTGAACGCATCCGGATGTATCGCCATTTATATGATCCCTCTATGAGAGAACATAAAGATGTGCAAATGGCACAGAATTCTTGGAAGGAGATGTAAATGTGAAATAGTGGAAATAACCATTTTGGATCTGCACAGCTCAACTGTAAACAAATTTAGCCTATATGTGCGTTGATAATAAAGACAACAGTTCAGCACGCGAGCGGAAAGCCATTTTTTGTTGTTGTGTGACGTCAAACAGTTCTTCTACGGTAGATTTCTTCTTCTACACCCTTTCTTGCAACATATGCACAGGTTTTTTAGAGGGTACTGCTGCCACCTGCTGGTCCGTAAAAGAACAGCACTTTGCCATGCGCCGCCGTGCGTCAACTATAAACACAGCGGCGACACTGTAAACGCAGAAGCCGCACGGCTCAGTGCGCGCGCAGTCTGCGCGCTCCAGCCAGCGGACCAAAGCGCGAGTATAACTCGGCCTTTAGGAGCCCATCAAACCATTTTATCACCAACAAACTGTTTTTTCCCACTCTGGGAGTGAGCTGTTTGTGGGATTCAGTTTGGTTTGGTGGCTCCTCAGACTGAAGAAGTCCTTCGGATGAAGGACGAAACGACTCGGCAACAAACTGTCCAGATGAACTGACTGAACATTGCTGGATTTATGAACATGAACTTTGATATTTTAAAGATACAGTAGCTGTATATTTTTGCATACATATTTTTTTAATTTAAGATTAAAATGGTAATCTTTGGATAATAGTTTTCAAACAGCTTTCACACTTTAATAAAAGTGTAAGGATTTAAAGTATCCCAGTAAACTAACAAATGTAACAGCTTCAATGCTGCCAAAATCAACTGTTTTCATATTGCATGTTCATAATCAGCTAAAGTTAACCAAAGTTAAACAACAACAACAGCAACAACAACAAAGATAATGAAATACGCTCTTAAAAAAAGTTAAAAAAAGAATAAAATTACAAACCAGAAAACAAAAATAGGAACAATTAAAAGAGTGAAAGGAATTGTTTAGCTACATTTCTCACCTGTGCGTGGATCAAGGATGGAAATATAGGGAAATTTGTTCAACTTATAGAACTGGATGTACCTTTGTCCTTCTTCACTATCATGGTATACCTGCCAGGAGAGAAGCTCAGCGGTAATGTACAGAATTTAACAAAAAATGTGACGTAACATAGGGACATGAACGTGAACATCAAAACAGGGACTTTCAGAGTAAACAGTTTCCTTTTTTATATTTACAGCAACAAAAATAAAATAAGTTGGCTGGACCCAGCTGTATTATTTTTAACCCAGTTGCTGTGTCTTCACAGCAGAAACCAAAGAGAGTCAAAGTTCTTGAAGCTCCTACTTTTTTTTTTTTTTTTTTACATCAGGGTGCTCACATGAATGCACATTCAGGAGCTTTTTAAAATGTAATGTTAACAGTGGAAAGAACTGGCTCTCAATAACTCTGCCCACAAATGAACACTAAAGCTATCTAGAACAAAGTGGGTGGGGAAAATTGGGCTGGACTTTTTTTGTGAAACTGCTGTTTACACATGAACGTCACAGAAAGATTTATTCTGTTGAAGATGTGTTCTCTGAACCTACAAGAAGGAAGGTGTGCAGGAGGGTCTGCTTATACCATTGAGTATTCAGGCTACGAGGACAAAAAATGATGTGGAAACTGCTGGGTTTTATTTTACAACATTTTAAGAATAGAAAACAATGACTGTTTTGATTGTTTATTTCAATGCCAATTGTAAACACAATAGTGATGCACAAGTATAAAAAACAGTTTGGCAAATTAAGTGTAAAAAAGCTATCTAAAAAGGTTAATTCTGGTCCTCTGGACATTAAAAAAAACTGGCCAAAAGGATGGCCCAGCTCAGAAGAGCATCATCATCAGGCCAGGACTCTGCAGTCTACACTCATCTCCAGGCCAGCGGTCACTTGTTCAGGGATGAAGATGTTCACATCCTTGATAGAGAGGAACGATGGTTTGAGAGAGGAGTAAAGGAGGCCATCTTTGTGAAAAGAAACTGTCCATCATTAAACAGAGGTGGAGGCCTCCGGGTTCAACTGTCCCCCTCTTACAATGCTGTTATTGCTAGTATCACTCAGCCCTCTGTGAATAGCAAGCAACCATCAGGGTGCTAACGATCCATCATTAAGCTGATGGTCCTCCTTAATCATGTGAGCAGCTGGTTTTGGCTGTCAGCAGCAAACTGGTTGATCCACTGTGAGAGGGTGCTGTTTATCTGAGCTGAATACAGCATCTCAGACAGAAGAAGTATTTCAGATGAAAGATGAAACGTTTCTACAATTTTTTTGTTTTTTGAATGT
The DNA here is from genome assembly GCA_038048925.1 of Garcialebias charrua. NCBI lineage: Eukaryota > Metazoa > Chordata > Actinopteri > Cyprinodontiformes > Rivulidae > Garcialebias > Garcialebias charrua. The sequence continues at coordinate 7,513 of JBBPBX010113246.1, read as the reverse complement.
CCAGAGGACCAGAATTAATGGTGAATCCAGACCGAACGCGTTTTCAACTGCAGGAGCGTCCGGTTTACATGCAAAGTCAATGGGGGACGCGTCTCCTCCAGGCGCGTCTTGACGTCGGGCGTCACGTGCGTGCTGAGCGTGCTGGAAAGCGTTTTTCCAGGCACGTGAACCCGCGTCAACCTCCAAAGCACGCCTCCAACATGCTGAAGATTTCGCCGTTCAAACGTTCAAACGCCGTTCAACTCTCCCTGATTGGTTGATCAGGGAGAGTCGGGGGGAGAAGAGAGGGGGAGAGTCCCTATGTGACGCGGAAACGAGGGGACGGGTATTGCGCAACTATGTGACGTATTGTTTGTGGGACACAGAAAAAACCCGCGAAGTCGTGAACTATGGAAGAGAAACTCATTGTAATAATAATAATAATAATAATGTCTTTTCCTGTCATCTGCGTATGTTTCCCATACACAGACGAAATTCGTCTCTGCATTTAACCCAACCACCTACCAGGTGGTGCAGTGAGCAGCCATAGAAAGCGCCCGGGGAGCTGGAGAATTAGATGTGCACTCATAGACACCCCAAGGTATGTAGTGGCTGGGACGCGAACCCACGACCTTCGGGTTCCAAGTCAAAAGCCCTGCCACTACACCATCTTGGCTCCTGTAGCTGTGTGTTCGCGACAAGTCCTTCACGACCAGTCAAGTCTGCTCTACAGGGACAGAAATAAAAAACTCCTTGCCTGGCGGAGTGCAGTGATACCGGTAAGCTCCTCCCACACCCCCCGCCGCCACACCGCCGCAGTTTCGCGTTCTGGTCTGGACACCACTGTGGGTCCAGTGCGTCCACTTGCGTGCGTGGCGAGCTTTTTGGAAGTTGAAACGCTGCTAGGTGTGGACGTACCATAACTTTTTAAAGATTTTTCTACCTGGATTATTGAGCATGCATCAGGATGTAAAAATCAACTGTTCATTCACTCTTGCAAGAAATACTCTGGGAGATTTGCTACTACCGGTACATACTTACATTAAAAAAAAAATAAAAAAAATATTTACTGTAAAAACCGGTGTATAATACGCTGTATTTTTGCTCATTTGAATGTCCTGCATATTAAACACCGAAGAGTATTATTTATGGATTTTTTCCCCATATTTTTAGACCCATTTTTCGCTCTGATTCTTCATTTTTCATTTTGGGCAAAAATGGTGCAGTACCAGTTTCGGCCGCTACGGGCGCTATGGGCAGCAGCAGAGGACTCAGAGAGCGAAGAGGAAGAGGGGCCACTTCCAGAAGTTTCCAGCTCATGTATCCGAAAAAAGCATCCTTTGGTCGGACTGACTCTGTCGCTGCCCGCTCCCTGCTGTGGATGTACCAATAGCTGCAATTACCGTATTCTCCGGCGTATAAGTCGCACCTTTTTGCCTACATTTCTAAGCCCTGCGACTTATAGGCCGGTGCGACTTATACGTCGATTTTTCCAATATTTTGGTCATAATTTGACTTTGGTCAAAAACTCCAAAAATGGTGCAGTACCAGTTTCGGCCGCTATGGGCGCTAAGAAACCCTTTACAGTACCTACACTGTTGACATCTGCCTGGTCCAAAAATGGTGCAGTGACACAGAAGATGAAGACTTCAATGGTTTTGAATAAATAAATAAAAACCATAAAATAAATACAGTATCTGTTTCTGTCATCATTTTAAACTGAGACACGTTTTTTACTGTAATGTCAGCTAATAAACATATATTTTTATGTGTTTATCTTTAAAGATAAATGATGAAAGACACAAAATATACAAAAATGATGTTCATTTATTAATGTAGCTGTGAGGTTCACTGTTTTTCTTTGCAAGATACCACTCATAAACCACACCGCTTTTTTTAAAAAAAATCCAGCTGACTTCACATTTGGTTAAGCTCAGGAGCCCGTCTGCTATAAAGTCAGGTAAGAAATATTTTAGCTAAATGTAAAGAAATAAATCGGCGAAATATTTTTTTAAATCCAGCTCAGACCAGCTGATTTCACATTTAGTTAAGCTCAGTAGAAATATAAGAAATATACCGTAAAAAACGCTGTATTGTACGCTGTATTTTTGCTCATTTGAATGTCCAGCGTATTAAACACCGAGGAGTATTATTCATGGATTTTTTTCCCATAATTTTAGACCCATTTTTCGCTCTGATTCTTCGTTTTTCATTTTTGGCAAAAATGGTGCAGTACCAGTTTCAGCCGCTATACGGGCGCTGTAGGCAGCAGCCAGCAGAGGACTCAGAGAGCGAAGAGGAAGAGGGGCCACTTCCAGAAGTTTCTACTTGCATGTGTCCGAAAAAAGCCTCCTTTGGTCGGACTGATGACTCTGTCGCTGCCCGCTCCCTGCTGTGGATGTACCGGTAGCTGTTTTTGTTTGCAAGATACCACTCATAAACCACACCGCGGATTTTTAAATCCAGCTGATTTCACATTTGGTTCAGCTCAGGAGCCCGTCTGCTATAGTGAGGTAAGAAATATATTTTTAAGCGTTTATTTAGCTAAATTTAAAGAAACAAAGCGTCCGGTTTGACCCGCCTGGCGCCTGCATAAAAATCAGCGAACTTTTTTTTTAAAAATCCAGCTGATTTGAACATTTCGTTAAACTCAGGAGTACGTCTACTATTAAGTCAGCTAAGAAATATATTTTTTAAGCGTTTATTTAGCTAAATTTAAAGAAAGAAAGCGTCCGGTTTGACCCGCCTGGCGCCTGCCTAAAATTCGGCGAACTTTTTTTTTTAAATCCAGCTGATTTGAACATTTCGTTAAGCTCAGAAGCACGTCTGCTATGAAGTCAGCTAAGAAATATATTTTTTCTCGCAAAGAAATAATTGTTTTACCGTGTTTCCTTGTGAAGATCTTCGTACTCGCTTGCTTCTGTCGCCGCCATCTTGATTAGGGCAAATGAGGCGCTGACGCGTCGCGTGGTGATGACGCGTATTAAACACCGAGGCGTATTGTTTACGTTTTTTTCTTGTTTATTGTTAATAATTGGACAAAGCGTATTAAACACTGGAGCGTATTTTCCTCCGGTGAATACGGTATATATTTTTAGGTGTTTCTGTACGGTAGTTTTATTTTAATTAAATGATGCGTAGCAAACCATTTCTGTCTGTCTGGGTGCGCGCATCGTGTTGTTTACGTTCAAAATTAAGCTAATTTGTAATCATTTATTAACAAAAATTAAACCGAGACACGTTAACCTATATATTCAGCTAACAAATAATTTTTTTAGCCGTTTCTGTACGGTAGTTTTATTTTAATTAAATGATGTGAAGCAAACCGTTTCTGTCTGTCTGGGTGCGCGCATCGTGTTGTTTACGTTCAAAATTAAGCTAATTTGTAATCATTTATTAACAAAAATTAAACCGAGACACGTTAACATATATATTCAGCTAACAAATAATTTTTTTAGGTGTTTCTGTACGGTAGTTTTATTTTAATTAAATGATGCGCAGCAAACCGTTTCTGTCTGTCTGGGTGCGCGCATCGTGTTGTTTACGTTCAAAATTAAGCTAATTTGTAATCATTTATTAACAAAAATTAAACCGAGACACGTTAACATATATATTCAGCTAACAAATTTTTTTTTAGGTGTTTCTGTACGGTAGTTTTATTTTAATTAAATGATGCGCAGCAAACCGTTTGTCTGTCTGGGTGCGCGCATCGTGTTGTTTACGTTCAAAATTAAGCTCATTTGTAATCATTTATTAACAAAAATTAAACCGAGACACGTTAACATATATATTCAGCTAACAAATATATTTTTTAAGTGTTTCTGTACGGTAGTTTAATTTTAATTAAATTCAGCTCTCGCTCCAAACCGGGCCTGTGGGCCTGTTGTGTGTGTGTGTGCACATCGTGTTGTTTACATTTTAAATTCAGCTGATTTGTAATCATTTATTAACAAAAATTAAACAGAGACACGTTAACATATATATTCAGCTGACAAATATATTTTTAGGCGTTTCTGTAGTTAAATTTTAATGAAATTCAGTTTGCGCTGCACACTGGATCGCATTTCCGGGTTGTCTCAGCGGTGTGGTGACGCATAACGTCAGCGGTGGATGATGCGTTACGTCGGCGTCGGGGAGGGTTTGGCGCCATCTAGTGGCCATAAAAAAAGACTGCAACGGCAGCGCGTACACCAAAGCGTATAATGTACATTTTTTTCTGATTTATTCCCAAAAATTGGACAAAGCGTATTATTGCTGGGTTGCAATCACGTGACCCGGAAGTGGCGCGAAATTCAGATGCGGGGCAGGAAGTGATTTTCCCCAGTTCAAAACACAGCAGAATGGATTACAGCAAGTATGCCAAAGCCCTAAATAAACTGGCGAGGACGAGTTTTGGGTTAACCATTTAGGATCAAAAGAAGCTTTAAATGGTTGTCGACTTGTTTCTGCCCGGGTGAGTAGTGAGATGTATTATTTATTTAGTAATTAGCCTATGCTAACTACGCTATCGCTAATGCTAACAACAAGTTTAGTTAGCCCCCTGTTATTTCTATGTGCGTGGATCTACTTAAAAATAATATATTTAGCTTCTGTAAAGCCAAATTCGTGCTGGAGTTGTATGTGTTAACGTTGAGTCATATGCATTTCTACACTGTAGGTCAGAGATCTACAGTAACTCCATTAAAAAGGTAAGTTAATGTACTGAAAATATTATGATTTTTTTTGTTTTGATAATACAGTATCATCAAGGTGATCGTATCTTCTTTGTAACTTCAGATACTAGCTGGTTAAACTCAAGGTGGCCATACATGGGAGCCTCACCAGATGGAGTCGTTTCATGTGACTGTCATGGAGCCAGGGTGTGTGAAATCAAGGTAAAATTTATTTCTCAAAAGGTTTGGACTACTGCACTGCAGACTTAGCTTTTTTAGATTTTTCTACCTGGATTATTGAGCATGCATTAGGGTACTGCACTGCAGACTTTGCGCACCTCACAGTATGAATGTTACAACTATAATTTTTTACTCAAATCTTTGTTGTTTGCATATTTCACAGCATGTAGCCGTAGTTTTGGGGATGGTCTTGCAGTTTGTGGGATGTTGCCTTGTTTCCAGTTAAAAAATGTGTGACCTTTCCATCACCTTTTAAAACTTAGTCCAGATTAATACATTCTTACCTGTGGAACACACCTGGTTGACAGAGACATAAATATAGTCTCATTTTCTAACATTGGTGTTGGATAGTGAAATGAGTGAAACACAATCTTTAAAAAAGTATCATATTGAAATGTTTTGGAGACTACCGTATTTATTTTTTATGTCTAAGTTTCATTGTCTTGTCCTTCAGTGCCCACAGAGCAAACAGCATGAAGTCGGTCTGAGGATGTGTGCTGGACAGCCTGGTTTTTGTCTTGTCGTCTCGTCAAGGTTGGAGATTCTGTACAACTGGATAGGAACCATCCTTATTACCATCAGCTCCAGGATCAGATTCACATTGTGGATGTACAATATTGTGATTTTGTAGTATGGAGTGAAAATGATATTTATGTGGAAAGAATTCTGCCAGATGACCAGCTGTGGGAAACAGCAGTTCCCAAAATTCAGCACTATTTTACACATTGCATCCTACCTGAAATCCTGGGACAGAAATCCACACGTGACTAACCAATCTAAGAATCAAGAATGTTATTTGGAGTAGTTGATGAAAGGAGTTTGAAAAGTTTATACAAATTTAAACAGTTGCTCTTTTTTTCCCCAAAAACATTTGTCACTACCATAACATGTTTCAGCTACACCTGTAGCAAGCACTCTGCAGAAGGGTCATGTGATGTTGTTACATGTCATGACAGCTGTTTTTTATTTACAATAATCTTAATTGAAAAGTTAAGTATGTTAAATCAAATGATATATTTAAATCAATATGAGATTAGCTTGTGAATTTCAAAGGTGTTCTAATATGTTAAATAACAGCACATACAAATGTCATATGTCACAAATGTTGCAAAATGAGTCTACTTCAGAAAAATGTTTTTATTTCAATAGCAAAACTCATGTCATTTTAACTGACCAATATTCACAAAGATTGGTTATGGAGTTCATTGAATAAATTAAAAATATTCAACCTTATTGGGTAAATTTTTTTTTTGTCTTCATGAACAATTAACATGTACAAATATGGTCTGTAACAGTATTAGTGATTTAATTTACTTTTGATTTACTTTAAATGATAAATACATGTATAATCATTTAAACTTAAAATATTTATATAAATATAGTTGATTGAATTACTTGTCGCTCAGGCCACTCTATTAAGAATTGTAATCTTTCATGGAGAACATGAATCGTTCTAAAACAAATTCGAGACACAGTGGCTTTTGACACATTAAATCTATAGGCAAGGTCTTGAAGCTGCAGATTTAATCTGAGATGCATAAGTATCATAATAAATTGCTCAAATTTGGAGAGTGCTGACAGTGATGACATGCTGATGTATAAGGTTCACAGAGCTGAAAAATTTGCATCAAAACTAAAAAGTTGGGCAGTCCCGTATAAAACTTTGTTTTATCGTTGTTCTGGAAGGTTTCAGGAGTAAATTTAGTCACTGAGACTTTTTCCTTAAGGTCGCAGATCTCAGTTGTGTAGCCTTTCACTGCATCCTCCAGCTTTGTGAGGTCAACCATGCTTAGATCCGTCTGGCATTCTGCATCTGCAAATATTTAATTATTAAAAATTACGTTCAGAAATTCTATAAATAAATAAATAGTATTTTTATTTATTATTATTTTACCTTTGAATCGTTCGTTTTCAGGGGCTGGTAAGCTTTCTTCACAGAGCTCATCTTCCAGACTGTTGGCCTCCTCAGTGCAGAGAAGCTTCCAGGCCTTAGCTCTTTCCCTGCGCCGGAGGGATGCTTCTGTTTGTGGCCACTCGTTACTTCTTTGGTACCCCAGGTTAACAGTGGGGGCCCAGTCTTGGGAATGTACATCACCTGCTGCACTCGGACAACCTAAATATAAGACACCACTTTAAAGTAAAACACGTAAATGCCTTTCCTAGCACTAAGCTAACCGCTAACAACATTAGCATTCTAATCGGATTTTTTCTGGGAACAACCAAGTGTTGAACCACTACACAAGCTAGGGCATAACATATCTTACCTGTCTTTCTAGTTACTGTCCAATAAAATATCTGAAAATATGATTTAAACGATACGACCCTTACCTGTAACAAAGTGGTCGCTGCAGACTCTCGTCAGTTTCTGCACCTCCTGTTTTTAGCCGTAGGTTGTAATCCACGTTTGTCGTCTTTTTTCTGTAAGTTTTTTTAAATTAATCCCCTTGTAGCATACTACTTTCGGAACACGAAAATAACTTTTATCTATCTCTCGATTAGAGCGGTTGCAACAACCGTAAACGGCACAGAATTTAGGCATGTTGATGCTGAATCAGCAACAGAAGGAAACGGCTGCGTTTACTTCTTGCCCCGCATCTGCATTCTGTGACGTCACTGCTACGTCATCTGAAACCCAGCAATAC
>JBBPBX010113245.1:0-10487 GCA_038048925.1 Garcialebias charrua | reverse complement strand
CTAAACCATCGGGATGCCAATAACACAATAACGACTAGGACATGCTTTATGACATTTTGAGGCGTGCCAATGCAACTACAGTAATGCTCAAAATTACAACATAGATATGTATCTCATGTATACATAGGTATTTCACATCAGTGTGAAGAAGACGAAGGAGATGGTCTTCAGATGGAACAAGCACTACCCCCACCAACCGAATATAGGAGCATCTGCGGAGGAAGTGGTCTCTAGCTACAAGTACTTGGGTGTGCACCTGAACATCAACCTCAGCTGGGGGCAACAACACTACCAGCCTTATCGAGAAAGCTCATCAGAGACTCTACTTCCTCAGGTGGCTGAGACGAGCTCATGCACCACATGTGGTGAAATGACAATAAAGAAACCTTGACCTTGACTTAAGTGAGCAGAGCAAGTGTTTACAGTGTGGAGTCTTAACACATAGCATAGCAGGGCTAACTACTGTACAGGTGACACGCTTTAAGTCGAGAACAGAGTATTTCCAGTATATTCTGACAGTGTTTAACAAAACCATTGATATAGAATATTTAATTTTACTAGATAAAAGGGATCAGAGCTAATGCAGTTAATGCAGCAACGTTGCTCTGTGAGCTGCTCAGGGACCAGTTTTGCTACAGTCACACTGGAAGAATGAAGCCAGGTGTATAGTCCATGAGAAGTTGTCTAGCTAATGTGGGTGTATGAAGAAAATCGTGTTTCTCTCTTTGCAACCTCCCACCGCTAAGACCCCATCTTCTTGCACATTGCCCCTTAACAGAACTACCGTATTTTCTGGGATATAGGTCGCGTTTTTTTGCCTAATTTGCATGCCCTGCGATCTATAGAGAGGTGAGACCTGTTTATGGATTTTTCCCCATATTTTTAGACCAATTTTTGGCTCATGACCGCTTTTCATTTTGGCAAAAAAAAAGTGCAGTTCCACTTTTGTCCGCTAGGGGACACTTCCAGAGAGTCCACCGACCGTTTCCAGCTCATGTGTGACCGTTTTCATACATTCTGACTGAAAAAAATTGAACGCTACCATTTTCAGCCACTAGATGGCACTCGAGTAGTAAGGCATGCCGTTGTATCATGTAATAGTTAACTTAAAAGTGTCTATTAATGACACAATCTGCTTGCCACAGACTGCCACTGTCATCAGTCTGGAGCAACTGTCAAATCAGCTTCATTTTGCTTTGCCGCCCAGGCGAAATGCAGCTAATTTGACCACTGAAGTGTTTTTATTAAGGAAAAGTTAGACTGAGATGCATCTTTACATATATTTCTGAGCAAATTAATAATTGTTTTTAAGTGTTAATCCTGTTAAATTCTTGTTAAAGTCCCGTGCACGCTCCCACGGCTGCCATTTGGCAGCCAATCGATTTTTGGTACATCGGCCCACATTTCCGGGTTGTCGGCTGTGACACGTGACAAACGCAACGCGTCAGCGGTGACGCATAGTAGACGTGATGCAACTTATTTATGAATTTTTCCACTGTATTAGACATATTCGGACTGATGTGACTTATAAGGCGGCGTGATGTGTACGGCGGAAAATACAGTAGCTGTATGCTGACATGTATGCCGAACTGACTGAAAACCAGCATTGGTGTGAACTTGTGAACTACAGAGAGCTGCTGACAATATTTTTTTTGTGCTTGCGCAAGTAAATGAACAACAGCAACAATGGTGGATAGAAGAGTGCTGTTGTTTCCTCTGACCCTTTTCATCATCTAGACCCATCCTCACCCTTCGTCCAAATGAACATTTGTGTGTTAACTAGATCTGTTTCCATTCTTGAGACTGAAATTTATTAATTAACCTTTATTTAACCAGGCAAATCTCATTGAGATCTCAGATCTCTTTTGCAAGGGAGGCCTGGGCCTGAAGGCAGCATGTTTTTGGTCTGTGGGAGGAAACTGGAGTACCCGGAGAAAACCCACACAAGCACAAGAAGAACATGCAAACTCCACACAGAAAGACCCCAGGTCCAACCGGGGATTGAACCAGGACCTTCTTGCTGTGAGGCAACAGTGCTAACCAAGGTCTGCCCGTGTTGTTGAAATACCAAAACCATAGTGCCAGCTAGTGGCCTGGCATGGAAACAACAGAAGATTCAAAGAACACAGCATTTCAGTGTAAACGAAAAACATTTTTGCTATCAACATTAGAAACAGACTAACCTTTCCAGAAATTGTTCCTGTGTGTTTCTGTCTGCGTCCCACAATGGCTCGCTGCAAGGGGAGCGGCTTCCTGGAGATCAGCAATTTCATGGAGTATAAATGGTCCTTGTGGAAAAGAATGTCTCTCCACTATGTCAGAGTGAGCAGATTTCTTATCTTTTTGCAGAGTATACAACCAGCATAAGTTATTAATGGTGGTGCATAACATCTCCACAGAACCACACTTTGAAATATCTGATCTATCCCTTTAAGAACTTAAGTGTATTGATAGGAAGGATGTTTTACCTTTCATAAAGGCCTTAGATTTACAGTGCTGTTCTGTCATAGCACTATGGTTTCCCTGGGCTTTTAATTGCAGATGAAATATACGTTGTTTGACCTCATGCAGATTTAATGGAGAGAGCTGTGGAGCATGAAAGTCGCTGACGCTCAGCTTTTTTCCAAGTCTGCTAAAAGCCCCCAGCCAACCTCAAGAAACGGGACAACCTTTTTATTTTTTACTTATAGATAAGCCATCTAGCAGCCAGCTGCAGATGACTCAGATACTAACACAGCACAGACACCTGGAGGTTAAATATAGGAGACATTTTCCCCTTTTCCCACATGGTTTGAGTGGGTTGTGGAAGGCAGGGGATTTTTTGACCCCCTGCTTCTTTGTTTCTGTGCTGAGTCACACTATGGAGTGGGGTGGGGGGGTCTGTGCCTCAGAGGGTTACCAGATTACAGTCCTTCCTACTCCCAGGACTTGCTTGTAACCCCTGAAAGCTCAGAGATCCCTCAGGGCACTGTGAAAGTAATTCATCAGCAGCTCGAACAGAAGTGAGGATGGATAAAAAGAAAAGAGGCACCGTCACACAACACATACAAAACACTGAAGGTCCGAGCGTGACAGAGAAGAAGGAAATATAGAGGGGGATTTTAGTCAGACGTGTTGTAAGATTGTCTGGGTCTTTTCTTTTTGTATGTTGGTCAAGAAATGTCATCAATGAACCTAGAGATCATCTCACAATTCTTTGAGGACTTGTTCATCAGTCAGTGGTGGAGAAAGTACTCAAATACTGTACTTAAGTAAAAGTACAAATAAACAGACAAAAATGTACTCTAGTAAAAGCAGAAGTACCATATTAATGTTTTTACTTAAGTAAAAGTAAATAAGTACTTGCTTTTAAAAATACTTAAAGTATTAAAGTAAAGTTGCTGAATGTTTTACCTAATGCAATGGTCTACAATATCATTAAGTGTGCGTACTGTATGTATATTTTCTGTAATACAGTAAAAGTGTTGTCATTTTAATGAACAATGTTGCAGATAATACATGTTTTTATTGTGTTTACTCTGACACAGTTCACACGTGGACTTGTGATTCTGTGAGTCAGAATTTCAGGGATGACATGCAGAGTTAAATGTCATTAAACAAAATAAGAAATAAGAATGATTTTACCTTTGAAAGTTTTGATTTAACACAAAGAAAAACCAATGTGTCATTTTAACTGCGGTAAACACATTAAGTAAAAGTTGTCTGTTTGAAAAAAGGAGCATTAGACCTAACAAAGGAACAGGCTCTGATCATTTCAACTGCAGTTTGTCATCAACTCTAGTTAAAATACTGTCTCGTCAACCTTGTAATGGGTCAACAGTGAACAATATTTTAACTTCCTGACACCATTTTCAAAACTTGGACCCAAGTGTTGAGTCATTTGGAGACATCTCTTGTCTCCTAACATCCATGAACTGACACGTTTGTGACGTTTTAATATTGCAGCAATAATTTCTTGTTCAAGTTCAGAAGAAGTTGGTTTTCAAAGTTTTTTAGTTCAGTCTGGCTCTTATGGGAGAGATAATCTGTCCTGCTGTACTCAACAGTCTTTCAGTAGTGTTTCAATAATATTTCAGTCTTTCAATAGTTTTTCAATAAGGCCATGGGTGGTGTGTATCTTCTGGCTGAATCTCTGTGGTGGAATCCATTATGGGTGTGTTAGTGGTGCTGTGGGTGCTCCCAGCTCAATGACGTATAAACTAGAATATCCATCATTGGTCCAGCTCTTCTTGAAGGCAGGTCTAATGTTACCTGTCCACTTTGCAGTGATTCAATGGACCAACTCTCTCGACATCAGTTACTTTCAAACTAACGACAAATCAAACAAACACGTAAATGTAACTTGTAACTCAACACATTATAGAAATGTAGTGTAGTAGAAAGTACAGATACTTCATGTAAAATGTTGTGGAGTACCAATATTTAATTCTACGTAAGTAAAGTACAGATACATGAAAATACAGTAACAAAGTACTTGTACATAATTAAATCCCACCACTGGATATATGTAGTTCAGATGATGATAAACCCCTCAATTCTCGTTTTAGTCCTGACACTTCTCTTGTTGTCCTTGACTTTTTATTTTTTTAAGCACAAAGTGCACAGGTAGGAGGACTGCAAAGAGGATGAATTAAAAAGCAGATAAAGTTCAAGGGTTATTTTTGAAAGGACTTCAAAAATCCCAGAGGCATGATTGTTGTGACTATACTTTCAAAGAGAACCAGAAAGTTTGGGCTTCTCAGAAGGAAAATGTAAACGAATTAAAAATGTTTGCACAGTACTGTACATTTTAGAGTACTGTAAACAAATGGTTTAAAAAACTTGACTCCCCATTAAGAGATTTCCAGAGTATTCTCTGCATCTCTTCACAGCCCTTTTTACCATCACGATCGTGGGTTTTCTTCTTGATTCTTTTACATTCCTGTTTTCAATAAGTTCATTTCACTTACCACTTCCTGTAGAGATGTGACGTTCACAAATGACATGAATCTTTTGAACGATAAATGGGAACTGAGTTGTAGACCGCTTAAAACTGTACTTTATTTTGTTTCCTCCTAGTGTTTTGTGTCCTTGGTACCTGCTCCTTGTTTGTTCTGTCCTTGTATGCTCCAGTTTTTTTTATTTTATTCAGTGTGCATGTGCAGGTTTTTCTTAGTAACTGTGGATTGTTGATATTCTGGTAAAATGACTGTGTGATAATAAAAGAACACACCCGTCTGCAGAGACAGAGGCATCTCTGCATTTGTATGTGAATGAATGGTCTAAAGGGGAACCTTTGAGCAGCATGGTTTATGTCTCTCCTCTCTATCATGTACAGTATTTTCACTTTTATGTGGTGTGTGTGTTTTATTTGGAGTGTGTGTGATGGATAATGATTCTCATCCCTCTGGGGTGTCTTGACGTCATGGTTTCCGAAGAGGCTGGTTGATCTATAAAAAACATAAAAAAGGCACTGTCATGATACTCAGAGACTCATGCTCTCTCTTTCTCTCACGCACTCACACACACACACACATACACAGACGTGCACTCGCGCACTTCATTATTTTAAACAAAGAGTTTGTTGATTTTTCAAAGGCCAAGTTACCATGGTGACTGACGTTGATCAAAAGGTTGCAGGTTTAAAACCTGGTTGTGGCTTTAACGTGCAGAGTTCGCATGTTTTGGGTTTTCGCTGGGTCTTCCAGACCAAGATCATACATGTTAGGTTAAAGGCACTCATTGCAAATGAAATCAAACACAAAAATGTTTAAATTATTAGGTGTGTCTTTAACAAATGGTGCAATTTGAAAGAGTTTACTCAAGGAGTTTTCCGGATATGTTGATATGCAATTCTGAAATGAGGGTAGGCACTTAATGTAAACAAATTGCTCTGCTGAATTTGCCAAAAGCCACAGGGAACCCCAAGTCCAATGCTCAATTTGAGCCGGATTGCTGGAACAGGATCCGGGAACTCTCTTATTTGGACAGGGTGCATTCCGGTAACTGTTTGCTTGTATCCGGTAACTCTCAGGATTACTAATAATAAAGTTAAGGATTCAAGGTTCATTTGTTCAAGGTTGTTTATTTGTTACGAACAAATATGACTGCCTTGGACAAACAAAACTTTCTGGTATGTTGAATAATTAAACTGAAAATAAATATATAAACACTCATTTTAAACACAACAGCCACTTACGAGCATACAAGCTGCCTCTTCAAGTAGCATTTCTGTGACTACCGTAAAAACCGGTGTATAATAGGCCCTTTTTTTGCTCATTTGAATGTCCTGCGTATTAAACACCGAAGCGTATTAATTATGGATTTTTTCCCATATTTTTAGACCCATTTTTCGCTCTGATTCGCCGTTTTACATTTTGGGCAAAAATGGTGTAGTACCAGTTTCGGCCGCTATGGGCGCTATGGGCAGCAGCAGAGGACTCAGAGAGCGAAGAGGAAGAGGGCCACTTCCAGACGTTTCTAGCTCATGTGTCCGAAAAAAGCCTCCTCTGGTCGGACTGACTCTGTCGCTGCCCGCCCCTTGCTATGGATGTAGCTGTTAGCAAGATACCGTAACTCATAAACCACACCGCAGATTTTTAAATCCAGCTGATTTCACATTTGGTTGAGCTCAGGGGACTGTCTGCTATAAAGTCAGGTAAGAAATATATATTTTTAATAATAATAATAATAATAATGAATTTAATTTATAACGCACTTTTCATTAATGAAAATCTCAAAGTGCTACACGGTGCAACAGAAATTAAATGTCAATAAAACAAGTAATAAAACAAGTAAAATCAATAACAGTATCAACTAAGATCAAAAGTAGAATCATGAGGAGGCAGAGTATGCTCGGTTGAAAAGAAAGGTCTTCAAGCCGCTCTTAAAGTCAACCACAGACTGTGGGACCCTCAGACAGTCAGGAAGAGAGTTCCACAGGCGGGGGGCAGCCACACTGAAAGCCCGGTCTCCCATGGTCCTTAATTTGGTTCTCGGAATGTGAAGGAGATTACTGTTCTGTGACCGCAGCGACCGGGTGGATGAGTGTGGAATAAGAATATCCTTCAGATAATCTGGTGAAGCTCCATGTAAGCATTGATGTGTAATGAGAGCAGTTTTGTACTGAATTCTGTAGGCGACAGGAAGCCAATGAAGGTTATGAAGAATGGGCGTAATATGTTCAAATTTACGAACTCGCAACAAGATCCTTGCAGCACTGTTTTGAATATATTGAAGTTTCTGAAGGTTTTTGCCAGGGATTCCAATAAACAGGGAGTTGCAGTAGTCGAGCCTGGAGGAGACAAAAGCATGGACGAGCTTCTCAGCATCGGAAAAAGTTAGGGATGGGCGAAGTCTAGAGATGTTTCGAAGATGGAAGAAGCAAGTTTTAAACAGAAGCTTAATGTGATTTTCAAATGTAAGATTGGAGTCCATTTTTATTCCAAGATTAGTAACAGAGGTGGAGAGGGGGATGTCTTGTCCAGAAAAGGAAAGTGTTGTTATAGTAGATGTCTGTACCTGGTGAGGGGTGCCAATCAGTATGGCCTCGGTCTTGGAGCAGTTTAATTGAAGAAAGTTCTGATTCATCCATGCCCTAATTGCCTCCAGGCAGGCAGAGAGGGCAGTGAGTGAAGATGGAGATGACAAGGTGGAAGATGAGGATGCTCCAGTCCTGATGTAAAGCTGTGTATCGTCGGCATAACAGTGAAAAGAAATGTTGAACTGATTAATAATTTGACCTAAAGGCAGCATGTAAAGGGAAAACAACAGGGGCCCCAGAACCGACCCCTGAGGGACACCACAGGAGACAGAGACTGTCTGGGACGTGGCGTTGCCAAGACTAACACATTCCAGCCTATTGGAGAGGAAAGATTTAAACCAGTCCAGGACGGTGTCACAGAGACCGACCTCCACATGAAGACGGTGGAGGAGGATACTATGGTCCACAGTGTCGAAGGCTGCAGTGAGGTCAAGGAGGACAAGGATGGAGGGAGAGCCAGTGTCAGCAGCCAAGAGGACATCATTAGTAACTCTCAGCAGTGCAGTCTCAGTACTGTGAGCTGCCCTGAATCCAGACTGGAACTTCTCATACAGGGAGTGTTGTTGTAAGTGATCCTGCAGCTGAGCAGCAACTGCTTTTTCCAGCACTTTAGACAGAAAAGGGAGGTGTGAAATTGGGCGGTAATTAGAAAAAATGTCGGGATCCAAATTAGATTTTTTCAGAAGAGGCCTAATGATGGCAGTTTTTAGAGGCAGTGGAACATGACCAGATTGAAGAGACTGATTTATTATTTGAGTGATAAGTGGGCCTATTGCAGAGTGATTGGATTTTATGAGAGACGAGGGGAAAGGATCCAGGGCGCAGGATGAAGGCTTCATTTTCTTGATGATGGCCTCCACCTCACTCTGAACAACTTCGTCAAAGCTGTTAAGGGTCCCAGAATGCAGACGGGTAGATGGCACACTGAGAACAGGGAGGTTGTGGAGCTGAGATCTGATAGTGTCAATTTTGGTTTTAAAAGATGAAAGAAACAGGTCGCATTTTTGAGCAGAGTCCTCAAGAGTTTGTTTAATGGGATTAAGCAGACGAGTTATTGTGGAGAAGAGCTGTTTAGAGTTTCCAGGGCAGGTGTTGATGATGTTGGAATAATATTTGGAGCGTGCTTCTTTAAGAGAATAGGCGTACGCTTTCTGATGTTCTTTGTACGCCTGCTTATGTACCGAGAGACCAGATGATTTTAGACGTCTCTCGATAGCACGGCCAGTTGCCTTCATCTTGCGCAGCTCATCAGTGTACCAAGGGGCTGAACGGGAGAAAGACACCAGTCTTGTTTTCAAGGGAGCATGTAGGTCCAGGAGCTCCCGAAGAGATTGGTTGTAGTAATCCACAGAGTCATCTGCAGAAGGATGATTGACCGTGGTCAGGGTGTGAAGATCAGCAGACAGAACATCAAGGGAAATGTTTTTAAGGTCACGGAACTGGATGGGTCGTTTTGGGTTTGAAGCAGGCGAAGATGAAGGCACTTCCAGGGAGATGACCCTGTGGTCTGAGACACCCAGGTCATATACAGATAAATTATTGATGAGTACAGTGTCAGTAATCACCAAATCCAGAGTATGCCCCCTGCTGTGCGTAGGGGCGTCAACATGTTGAGTGAGATTAAGAGAATCCAAAAGAGACTTAAAATCTGTTGCCAGAGGTGAAGAGGAATTGTCCACGTGGATATTCAAGTCGCCAAGAAAAATAGTCTTCACAGGGGAGGTGCAGAAAAAAGTGAGGAGGTCATGTATCTCTGAGTTAAATGAAACATGCGGTTTGGGAGGTCTATAAATTAATATAACATTCATCAGGAGTGGTGCTTTGAAGCTGAAAGCCAGACATTCAAAAGAAGAAAAATCCTGAGAAACCAGATGCGACAGCCTTAAACTACTGCGGTAGATTACAGCCAGACCACCACCGCGGCCAGTGCTGCGGGCTCTCTGCAGATAGCTGTATCCAGATGGACAAGCTTCATTTAAAGAACTGTACACATCCGGTCTATGCCAAGTTTCTGTGAGGCACATGAGGTCCAAATTCTTCTCCAAAATGTGATCATGAATTAGACATGATTTGTTTGAAAGTGATTGAACATTAAAAAGTTCTATTTTAATACTAGTTGGAGCAGATTGTTTTTGAAGAGGTTTAAGCAGACTGAAGTCCACTCCACGTTTTCCTTGCCACTTCGTGTGCTGTGGACTACAAAGGACCACAGACGCAGCGTTCTGATGACGTCGTCGAGGTGCGACACGTCTCTCAGACCAGACAGTAGCAATCGAGTCAGAGCCAGTTTGCCTAAAGTGAACTAATTTCTTTCGAGAGCTTCTATGGATGTAACGAGGTCTACGCAGAAGTCCCAGTTTGCCTAAAGTGAACTAATTTCTTTCGAGAGCTTCTATGGATGTAACGAGGTCTACGCAGAAGTCCCAGTTGTTTAATGGTCGAAATAGAAGGAGGAATGGAGCAGTTGTTAAATTCAAACAGCTGCGAAGCGGAGTAGGTCAACATTGTTGTCGATCCGGTGGAAGCTAGCATGGAGCTAGCCGCTAACAGCAGGCCCACGGCTCCAAGAAAGATATACAAGAAGCAGAAAGAGGTAATTTGAATGATCATTACCTCGAAGAGGAGCACAGGAGAAAATCCAAAACAGTCCAGAGGACCCAGGAGGGTGACAGAGGCAGCAGGTAAGCGAACAATAAATGCAGCTACGTGGTTTTTTAAGCTAAATTCGTTCTGGAGCTAGCGGGAGCTAACAGCCCCCACTAATAAAATTACGGTTAAACTAGTAAAGTTTACTATCTAATGAATCCAGCAACAAGTCAAATCTTGGCCTGGCTGCAGTCTCCTATCCTGAGCAAGCACTACACTGTAATCCCAAATTTTCATTTACATAATAAGTCAAGCTATTATTACTAATCTTTTTGTTATTTTGCAAAAGGCGGGACCATTACCTAACAATATGTGAATT
>JBBPBX010113244.1:0-10487 GCA_038048925.1 Garcialebias charrua | reverse complement strand
GCACCCAATGTGTACCAGGTTTGCCCCTGACGGGTCAAAGGTCACCCTGCGTCCTAACCCCGCATACGTCCCAAAGGTTCCAACTCTAAATCCCAGAAGTCTGGACTTTGAGCTCTCTGAGTTTCCTCCCCATCTTGTTCTCACTGAGGAAGAGAGGAGGTTTAATGCACTCTGCTCTGTCAGGGCTCTGAGTGTTTACATCAACAGAACTGTCAGTTGGAGGAAAACAAACCAACTGTTTGTAGGTTTTGCCAATCCTGCTGCTGGCAGAGCCCTTTCAAAGCAGCGCCTCTCACACTGGGTGACTGAGGCCATAAAAAAGGGCGTACAGCAGCAAAGGTCAACATGTGCCCTCTGGGGTACACGCCCATTCCACTAGAGGCCTAGTTGCCTCATGGGCTCTGTTTAAGGGTGTACCAGTGGCAGACATCTGTGCTGCTGCCAACTGGAGTTCCACAAACATGTTTGCAAAACACTACAGTTTAGATGTCACCGCATGTGATGTCACTCAGGCTGTACTCTCTAACACACAGTAGAGATCAGCCAAAACGCCTAAAGTATAAAGGCAGAAGTTCTCACAAGCATGCATTTTCCAGAGCATTTCAAGGACGTGAATGAATTACGTTCCCATAGCTAATGTGTTGCACCGAGTGCACTGACTGATAAGGGAACTGAAAGTTATGCACCATAACTCATGTTCCCTGAAGGAAGGGAACGAGGTGCAACACAGTTTGCCCTTTTCAATGCCCAAGCTCAGTGAAGTGCACTTGGAGAAAGTAAGATGGGCGCACGCATCTTTATACCAAGAGGGCGGGGCCTCTGTGGTGACGCTGATGCCCACCTGCCGTAAAGGCGTGAATGTATTACTTCAGGTGAACCGCGCAGCGGCGCAATTCCCATAGCTAATGTGTTGCACCTCGTTCCCTTCCTTCAGGGAACATGAGTTATGGTGCATAACTTTCAGTTTTAGCTGTTGCTCAGCTCCAACAGCCTCCTGAAACTCGACTCAGTCTTTGGACAGCGCTGGGACAGTTTTAGCTGTTCTTTAGCCACAACAGACTCCTGAAACTCGACTCAGTCTCGGGATGGCGCTGGGACAGTTTTAGCTGTTGTTCAGCTCAAAGTGACGGATGTGAGTATTTCCTGCAAACGGCTTGTGGTCAGGTCACGGCAGCGGTGTCAGCTCTGCCTCGTTAGACGGCAGCTGCAGGCTGATAAATCACTGAGTACAGAACTTTGGCAACACTCAGTACACACACACACACACACACACACACACACACACACAGCCGGTGTGCACCAGAGTCCAGTCCCACTGTTCTCACCATGCCCATAACTCAGCTGCAGCCAAACCAACTCATTAGTGAAACAGTCCTCACCCTGGTGTGTGTGAACAAGCCGGTGAGATTTCACGTTGTTCTGCAGGATTTGTCATCACCGGCTCAGAATGCGTTATATTATTATATCTTTTGTCTTCCAACTACCTGTAATATTTTCCGATTTGCTAATATTTTCCATGATTTTTTCCCCCCACTTTTGCTCGATCACTTCCAACTTATTATCCGTGCGTTCATTCAGTGTGAGCTTGCACAATATTCATCCCGGGTACACCGTATTCCACATAGGTGCGTCTACAACCTGCTTAATAAGCTAAAAACAGACACTTTATGAAAGTGATAAAAGCAACACCTCAGAGCGGAGTGTTAGGACCCTAATGAGGAACGACTGCGGTTCACAGAGTTCTCTGCTTTTACTATATCACATAAATCGAACTGTTCTAAGAAACAAACCTTTTTGAAGAACATTTCATTTCTAATTGTTTTCTTCAGACAAATGGGATTGACAGAAAATTAGAACATGCAATAAACGAGAAATAAATTACCCATGAAATAATCAGTGACTTCACAGAGTTTCACTCCAGAGCGAAGATTGAAGATTTGAATCCACAGTTACAAGGGCGTAGATTTCATCTCTTTGGGGGGTGGGGGGCCATAAACAGGGAAATTTTTAAGAGCAATTTTGGGGGGGTCGGCAAAGTTACAGTGAAATGTAATGCAAAATGTACAGAGGGGAAAGTTTATCCAAACTGCATGCATATACTATGCAGAATGGTATTTGCTGACACGCCTACTGAATTGATTGACAGGTCGGGTGGGGGGAAAAAAGGCACTTCACACAGCTTCTGCCGCAGCGGTGTTCTGTGTTTATATGTTAATAAAAAGTTCTAAAAAATAAAATAAAAACAGGGAGCGCTGGTCCAGCACACCAGAACACCAGGAAATATGCAGAACCTCGCGCAGCCACGTTGGACATGAGTTTAGTTCGCTCGTGACAAATTCATTCATTTCCTCATCATTTCAGTCATGGAGTCAGCGGAGGAGGAAGCGATCACTTGACTTTTGGCAAAAAAACAAAAGAAAAGTCCAGATCAGGGATGAAGAAGGGGAATTTAATACATTTGTGTCTCATACAAAACAGTCCGGCGCCGGGCAGTTTATTGTGAGACAACGCGCCTCGCATACGCGGTCGTAAAATTTGAGCTTAGCGCGTACATGCCCTGCGGGGCTACACTTGTGCCTCTGCGTACGCATGGCGTACAGCGGCGTACGTACGCAGAGCTATACCGGGGCCTTAAATCTAGCTTCAGAATGACCAAACTAAAGGAAACTCTACCAGAGAGCATCCTGTAATCCTCTCTGATGAACTAAATCCTGATAACAGTGAGTTTTTATTGAGAAGGATTCTCATTAACAGTTCGTTGACAAAGAAACCTCCAGAAGAACCAGGACGAGCTGCTTTGACCGTCTGGGTTTGAGAGGACAGGAAGTAGAAACAGACAAACACAGAATGACAGGTCCAGGTGTGGTTTCTATAGTCCAGGGTGGTTTCTATAGTCCAGGTGTGGTTTCTATAGTCCAGGTGTGGTTTCTATAGTCCAGGTGTGGTTTCTATAGTCCAGGTGTGGTTTCTATAGTCCAGGTGTGGTTTCTATAGTCCAGGTGTGGTTTCTATAGTCCAGGTGTGGTTTCTATAGTCCAGGTGTGGTTTCTATAGTCCAGGTGTGGTTTCTATAGTCCAGGTGTGGTTTCTATAGTCCAGGTGTGGTTTCTATAGTCCAGGTGTGGTTTCTATAGTCCAGGTGTGGTTTCTATAGTCCAGGTGTGGTTTCTATAGTCCAGGTGTGGTTTCTATAGTCCAGGTGTGGTTTCTATAGTCCAGGTGTGGTTTCTATAGTCCAGGTGTGGTTTCTATAGTCCAGGTGTGGTTTCTATAGTCCAGGTGTGGTTTCTATAGTCCAGGTGTGGTTTCTATAGTCCAGGTGTGGTTTCTATAGTCCAGGTGTGGTTTCTATAGTCCAGGTGTGGTTTCTATAGTCCAGGTGTGGTTTCTATAGTCCAGGTGTGGTTTCTATAGTCCAGGTGTGGTTTCTATAGTCCAGGTGTGGTTTCTATAGTCCAGGTGTGGTTTCTATAGTCCAGGTGTGGTTTCTATAGTCCAGGTGTGGTTTCTATAGTCCAGGTGTGGTTTCTATAGTCCAGGTGTGGTTTCTATAGTCCAGGTGTGGTTTCTATAGTCCAGGTGTGGTTTCTATAGTCCAGGTGTGGTTTCTATAGTCCAGGTGTGGTTTCTATAGTCCAGGTGTGGTTTCTATAGTCCAGGTGTGGTTTCTATAGTCCAGGTGTGGTTTCTATAGTCCAGGTGTGGTTTCTATAGTCCAGGTGTGGTTTCTATAGTCCAGGTGTGGTTTCTATAGTCCAGGTGTGGTTTCTATAGTCCAGGTGTGGTTTCTATAGTCCAGGTGTGGTTTCTATAGTCCAGGTGTGGTTTCTATAGTCCAGGTGTGGTTTCTATAGTCCAGGTGTGGTTTCTATAGTCCAGGTGTGGTTTCTATAGTCCAGGTGTGGTTTCTATAGTCCAGGTGTGGTTTCTATAGTCCAGGTGTGGTTTCTATAGTCCAGGTGTGGTTTCTATAGTCCAGGTGTGGTTTCTATAGTCCAGGTGTGGTTTCTATAGTCCAGGTGTGGTTTCTATAGTCCAGGTGTGGTTTCTATAGTCCAGGTGTGGTTTCTATAGTCCAGGTGTGGTTTCTATAGTCCAGGTGTGG
The DNA here is from genome assembly GCA_038048925.1 of Garcialebias charrua. Taxonomy (NCBI): domain Eukaryota; kingdom Metazoa; phylum Chordata; class Actinopteri; order Cyprinodontiformes; family Rivulidae; genus Garcialebias; species Garcialebias charrua. The sequence continues at coordinate 6,382 of JBBPBX010113244.1, read as the reverse complement.
TTTCTATAGTCCAGGTGTGGTTTCTATAGTCCAGGTGTGGTTTCTATAGTCCAGGTGTGGTTTCTATAGTCCAGGTGTGGTTTCTATAGTCCAGGTGTGGTTTCTATAGTCCAGGTGTGGTTTCTATAGTCCAGGTGTGGTTTCTATAGTCCAGGTGTGGTTTCTATAGTCCAGGTGTGGTTTCTATAGTCCAGGTGTGGTTTCTATAGTCCAGGTGTGGTTTCTATAGTCCAGGTGTGGTTTCTATAGTCCAGGTGTGGTTTCTATAGTCCAGGTGTGGTTTCTATAGTCCAGGTGTGGTTTCTATAGTCCAGGTGTGGTTTCTATAGTCCAGGTGTGGTTTCTATAGTCCAGGTGTGGTTTCTATAGGAGGAAAAAACAAACAACATGTTAAGATAGAAATAATTAGAAACAGGGAGTGCAGGTAAAGGCATCAGAGAGAACATGTGGTCAGTTTGTCCTCCAGCAGTCTTAGCCTATAGAACTAAGGGATAGCTCAGGAAACCAAGCCAACCCTAACTATAGGATTTAGCAAAAAGGAAAGTGTTAATCCCAGTCTTCAAACTGGACAATGTGTCAGCCTCATGGACAGAAACTGGAAGTTGGTTCCACAAGAGAGGAGCCTGACAACTGAAAGATCTTCCTCCCATTCTGCTGCTGGAAACTCTAGGAACCACAAGTAAACCTGCAGTCTGAGAGTGAAGTGCTCTGTTAGGAAAACATGGAACAATAAGATCTGTAATATAAGATGGAGCTATATAGGTTGTTGAGAGCTTTGTAGATTAGAAGTAAGATTTCTAATTCAATTCTGGATTTGACAGGGAGCCAACATAGAGAAGCTAAAACTGGAGTGATATGATCTCTCCCACTAACTCCAGTTAAGACTCTGGCAGCAGCATTTTGGATCAACTGAATACTTTTTAAAGAAGTATTTGGACACCCAGATGCAGGTATTTCACAGGTCCTGATTATCATGAAATGGTCTCATAATTACTGTGTTCTTTCTAGGTCCATGGGGTGGAGTGTGAAACTCCAGGTCCAAGGTGAGAGGTAGCCTCAGGTGTGCAGGGCAGGTGTAGAGCAGGCAGCTGAATGCGCGCTGAGTTGTCAAATATCTTTGGTTTTGTTCTCACAGGGTTGTCAGATGATTATCAGAGCATGCTGTCAAGAGTCTAATGAAGACTCGTGGTCCAACTCAGCCTTAAGTAGGAGGTGGAGTGATCAGCTGTGAGGAACCCAGCACCACCTGTTCACACAGGTGAGGTCTGGGTGAAAACCACTACACAGAAATCCTAACGCTTTGTCGGCTTTACAGATGTTTAGCTCACATTTGATGTGGTAGTAGCTGGGAGTCATTCCCAACACACACAGAGACTCTTAGTTTAAAACTCCACCATGAAGCGGTGGCGGGCAACAGGCATTCCTTCAAGAGATGCCAGGTCTTTATTTAACTTTGAATTGGAACGTTGTTCCAGTTCTTCACTTGTGAATCTGCAGTTTTAAAGTCCAAACCGGAGCGAGGTAAGAAGAAAAGCGTCTCTTTCCCTGTCCGGAGAGGCTTTTACTGCCATGACTCTGAGCAAACAGTAAAAGTGAACCGCAGAGGAGCGCCGCGGGCCAGAAAGTGAGCGGCGCTTGTTATGTTGCGTTTCTTTTCAGGCCACAGACACGTTACTGTGTGAAGTAATCGTTTGTAAGGGTGCTTTTTAATTGAATCCTTTCCTTCTGTTGCAGCTTTAAAGATTAAAAATGTTTCTGGGTATAAATCAGTTCAGCCTTCTCTCACTCTCTCAGTGCTGGACCCAATTATTCGACCCGCTTGGCTCGGATCTGGTTGTTGAAGAAGTAAATGAGACATGCTGTTGAAAAACAGCTTCTTTTTTTTTTCCATGGACCTGAAGCTCCTTGAAGTGTGAGCTGCGTCTGCTCGTTTAATTCTGTGTATTTTGGGGAAGTTGATCTTTTTTTTTTGTTTAATCTTCTGCTCTCGCCCGCTCTTTGTGAATCGTTGTGTGTTTCTTGGCACGAAGCGAGCTGAGCAGCAAATAGTCCGTTCATGTCGTCAGCAGACAAATAAAAAACCAGCAGTAAAACAATAAAATGACTTCTGCTCGTGGTCTGGCGTCGACAAGTTTCAAAGTCTGTGCAGCAGAAAGCGTAAGAGTCGTGTCCGCTAATGATCACTTATTGATCCTGGACTGGATCTGAGGAATCTGTTTCTGTGGTTCAGTTTGATCCGCTCGCCCGTGAACCATGAACAGGAATGACAAAGCAACACGTCTCTTCTCACATCGCAGAGAGTGTGTGGCCGGTTCATTACCTCGTGTCCCGGTCAGACTTTCAGTACTTTACCCACCAGAATGTGGACCCGATCTGCTGCACGCAAGCAGAAAACCACAGGTTCAGTTCTGTCTGGACGGCGCCCGGCGTCACGGGCAGCATCCCTGCTTTCTGCAGACAAACACGAAGAATGAACCACTCATTTTTACAACCGTGCATCAGCGGATGTGTGCTGCTTGAATCCATCATCAGCGGGAGCAGGGCTCGAGTCTCCTGCGTGCCGGCGCTCTCAGGATGCTGGCTCGCCTCCACAACTTCATAAACCTCCCAGCATCCCTCGCCAAGAAGCCCAGCCCTGAAACGCAGCAGTGACCAGAGCGTTGTCCCAGCTGAGTCTGGGCCTTTTCATCGCTGGCTCGGGAAAGGACGTTCTGCTAAAACATTTGCGTCGCTGACCTCAATTAGCCGTTTGTTAAAGCGGTAAAAATTGATGAACTTCTTTAAAAAGACATCAGCTGAGCCGCAGAACAACTCACATGGTGCACATCTTTCACAACCAGCACCTTTCCCTCCAGTGACACAATATAATAAAACTAGAAGTCCTCAAAAGAAGACAGGAAGGAATGACGTTTTACTTAGAGCTATCCAAAGCCTTTGGTACCGTAGACCATGGCATCTTCTGCCACAAGCTCTCAGATCTTCTTAGATCATACTGTTGGCTGGTTCTCAAACTGCCTCTCAGGTAGGAGGCCGGCAATGTGTTTGACATAACGGTACTTCATCTAGCAACCTAGCAATCACTAATGGTGTCCCACAAGGCTCTGTTTTAGGACCACTCTTTTTACAATTTACAGTACAGGGAACCCCCGACCTACGAACGAGTTTGGGACCTAAGAACCGTTCGCAGCTCGATCCGTTCGTAGGTAGGGGGTGAAAATTATATTTAAAAAAAAAAATTATTCATTCATTCATTCATTCAACCTTTATTTATCATGCTAACGGAGCGCGCGCACACATTTAAGCATGTAAAGTAGTGTACTGTAATGTTAAACATTGCTATTCACATTTACAGAATAAATAAAAATATATTTTCTTACTTTGAGATGGTCAAAGCCGACATCTTAGGTTGCCATGCGTTGATTGTTTTCGGGCCGAGCAGCGCGGGGCCGGCAAGCCACCGCAGCTGCTCCAGGCCTGTGTTAGCTAGCTGGCTAGCTTCTGCTAGCCAAGCCATGAGCTAGTGTTGGAGCGGCGGCGCGATCAATCTGCAGCTGCTGCTCCAGCCGCTGCTCCAGCCTGAGACGTCCACAGAGCTATTCCAGCTAGTAATTAATCCACATGATGCGATCCTGGTCACCAGTGTTCAAAAGGCCGGCTCCCGTGTTAGCTCCAGTGTTAGCTCTGGAGCTAGCCAGGCCGGAGGTGTAGCCAGGCCGGCCGGAGGTGTTCGCACGGCGGCCTGGCACGATCGGCGATAAATCCGCTGCTGCTTGAGACATCCACAAAGTTCACAGAGACGTTTCCAGCTAGTAATTAATCCATATGAAGCCATCCTGGTCACCAGTCTTCGTCCAGCTCTCGGCAGCTAACCTAAGATGGCGTCCGGTCCGGTGTTCTACATTAATTTGTGACCGGAGACCCCAGTGACTGAACCTTAAATAGCGTCCGGTGTTCTACATTAATTTGTGACCGTGTAAACTGAAGACCTACTTCCTGTTTCCCAAAATTGCTCAAAAATTGCTCAAAAATGATCAGAAATGATCTTTTTTATCATAATTATTATTTATAAAGCCTTTAAAACAACCAGAGCTGCAACAAAGTGATGTACACATGAAATTAAGAACATTTAAACACAAAAAAAAAAAAAAAAAATTTTTTTTTTTTTTTTTTTTAATTCATATTTTTATTAAATATGATATGTTCGTAAGTCCCGTGGTTCGCAGGTCGATGGGGTCGTAGGTCGGGGGTTACCTGTATATACTGTAAATCATGTAGGTCAGATAATTCTTGACGCCTCCTTACATCTCTATGCTGATGACACTGTTGTTTATTGCCGAGCTAACACAGTTTCCAAGGTTTTCCAGCTTCTACATTCTGCATTTGACATCATCCAGTCAAACATGTTCCAACTCAAACTGGTGCTAAATGCTGACAAAACCAAAGGGATGTTCCCTGATGCTCAATAATCCAGGTAGAAAAATCTGAAAAAGCTAAGTCTGGTCCTCTACAGACTTCTACAATTTTTTTGCTTTGTTTTGTTTTGTTTTTTGAATGTCCAGAGGACCAGACTTAGCTTTTTTAGACCAAAGGGATGTTGTTTTCCAACAGAAAGTTGTTGCAAGATGCTCTTCCTCCTCTCTCATCCATGCATGGTGTTGCTATTGAGTTTGTAGATTCTTACAAATACTTGGGAATTTTAATTGATGCACATCTCTCTTTTAAACCACGTATTGAAAACTTGATAAACTGAAATTAAAACTGGGTTTATTTTTCAGAAATGGATCTTGTTTAACTCTGAATGTCAGAAAACACCTTGTAACCATACTACCTTCCTACAAACCATTGACTATGGTGACATCATTTACACGATGATGCCAGCTGCTTGCAGATGTTGGATGTTGTTTATCATGGTGCGCTAAGATTCATAACTGGTTGTAACTACTGTACCCAGTACTCACTGGTCAGTTGGTCATCATTATCTACACACTGGTTCATCTTCATCAATAAATCCCTCCTTGGTCTGCTACCTTCTTATAGCTCCTCCCACATGTCACGTTGTCAGCGCAGTTACAACGTGCGCTCTCAGGACATCATTACCTGCAGCGTCCCTTCAGTGCAGACTGAACTTGGCTAAAAGGCCTTTTCCTACTCGGCTCCTGCACCTGGAACATCTGGCAACAGGACCTGAAGTTGTCTTCCTTGATTTCTTTAAGGAGTTTTAAACATTTGATAATGTCAATAGAAACATCAAAGCAAATATGTTCCTGCTTTTAGTATTTCACCATGTTTTATATGAGGGGTTTCCCTCCCCCAGAGTCGGGCCGCAGGCTCCCGGCCCCGGCCCCCCCTGCAGAACCAGGCCGGACTCTGCATAGTTTCCACTTGGTTGTTCACTTCCGCTTACAAAAACAATTAAAGGGTCTGTTTTAACTGCGTATGCTGTCCGATCTCAGCTGGAGTCTGATCAGAGCCACCACCGGGCCGGGTCACAAACAGAACTGAGCCTGTCACAGTCCAGGCCACCACTTTGGACGTGGAACAGATAAGAGCTGCAGCCTTATAGTTTTGTGATGATGGGAAAACAAAACTTTGTGCTTTTATCAAAACATTCAGCTGATTTAGTAGCTAGTGCTCTGCTTCTTTTAGCTTCTATAACAGTTTCAGCTTGTTAATATCAGTGAAGTCATTCGGCCTTCAGCAGAAAACTCTGTGGTTTCCTCTGTTTTCATCAGATTTGAGCTAAATGTTTACAACCGGCTGTTATCAGCTGCAGATGTCACAGCCAAGGGACGGTCTGCCTGCAGCGGACCCGTTTTCCTGCTAATCACAACTACCTGCAGCCGCTGGAACGCATCAGGAAGCGATGTGTTCATTCTTTCCAAACAGGGTGATGCACTCGTCTGGTATGGACGTTCGTGTTTGGTGGGCGGCCTCGGCCAAACCCTTTTCTAGTCGGCTCTGCTACTAGTTAGCCTCCATCTGCGGCTCGGGTGGACACGAGCCGGAGCTCGGGGGCCACGGAGCGGGCAGAGGGATGAAAAATGAAACGCAGGCCTCCAGACGTGCAGCGGGGAGAGGCCAGCAAGGCGCTTGGCGTCCGTGTGCGTGTCTGCCTTCCTCTGCTTTCACGCGAGCTCCCGTGCCACACATCAATAATAATAAGAGAGCAGCTGGGAGTCAAGTCTATTTACCTGAGCTCACCTGAGCTCTTACCAGGGGCAGCCGGCCAATAGGGGGTGCTAGGGCGCCGCCCCACTGGAACTTCTGGACCATTTTACATTGAAGACTTTAAAAAAATTAATAAAAATGAAATAATAAAATAAAAATGTTTCGAAATATATGCATATATGTTTTTAGTTGTGTAGGATAAATATTTGATGAG
>JBBPBX010113243.1:0-10487 GCA_038048925.1 Garcialebias charrua | reverse complement strand
AATGCATGAATTTGTTGTGTCTGTTTGAAGCATTATATCTCATGACCCAGTAAATGTATTTGAAAGAAACTCAACGTAATCATCAGATACTGTATACAGTAGTCCCTCGTTTATCGCGGGGGATCCGTACCCTGAACATATATATAAAGGCGGCGTTTTAAACACTTCCCTCACTTTTGCAATATTCTAAACAATGTTTCTAATTTTTCATCTCTCTAAAAGAGCACAGCATGTCATGAACTCAGCTCTCTGCCATCAGCCAGCGCACTTGGCCACGCCCACTTCTCCGTTGCAGAGCGGGAGGAAGCTTCTCCTGCAGTTGTGGGCTGCACACTGTTACAGCAGGTGCTAAATAATTTAAAATAATTCATTTTAAATATAAATTTCATGCAGATCGTGCGGCTCATCCATCAATCAGCCGTGTGCCATGTACAATCTTATTTTGAAAAACCGCAATAGAGTGAGTCCACGAAAAACGAACCGCAAAGTAGCGAGGCATCATTCTGTTAATGATAAACATTTGGAATCAAACCCATTGAAGGTGGCCTCCACAGATAACCAAACAGAGCAAACACAAAATGACTAACTCAATCACATTTACAGTGTAGAGTCTGTTAGCAAAATATTCCATGAAACACTAGACAGATTTTAACTGGTTGTACCACCACATTTGATAAACTTTCTGAGTCACCTCAATTCAAAATGGCTGCCACAGCCAACACAAATATGACAATATTTAGTTTAATATGGACATACTGAGCTAAAGCTCAACCAAAATTTCTTCAACTTGTTTTAACTTGCTACAACCTTATAGGATAAAAAAAAAAACTGAATGAGATAAGCTATTGCATTTATTACTTCCAGGAATAAACATGTATAACTACTCTTAGAATATTTAAATAAAAAACTAAATAAATAAATGTATTGGTATTTTAAATTGAACCACTGTACACTCAGCAATGTTTTAATATAAACGTTGAGTACAACACAGCCTGGTTATTCATATAGAAAGCCTAAATATACCATGAACATTTTATTTTATACCATAAGTAAAAAACTAAAAAAAAAACTAATGCAGTTTGTATTACACAAAGTATTCTGTGGCAGACATGCATTAATCTGAAAACAGAAGGCTGTAAACAGATTTTCAACAGAATATTTTCTGTTGAGCCAACTTTATTTGTACTGTCATTTTTTAAAAATCCACACACATGACAGTACTCCAGGTGTTGGGATAAAATTGTAAAAAATGAAAACTGCAAATGATAAAAGACAGATGTCTCAAATGTCAAGGACACAAAAGACCAGCTTCATTTAATGATGGAAGAGTCTGTAACTTAAGCACTGGAGCTGCAGGCGGCTTTAAGGACTGTCTGTTCGGTTATTTCTTCTTGAGCTGATTAAAGCTGGGGTATGTAAGATTGTAATGTAGTCTGTAACTTTTCAAACAATATATATTTTAACATATTTCTTCACTCTGTCACTAGATTGATGTTAGAGAGGTAATCTCTGAAAAAACTAAAAAAAAATATTGTCCCCTTGCTTCTCCAGGTGGTAAATAAGCATTTCTAAAAAGAAAAAGTGACCCGCCATTTTCCAGCCAATAAAAACAAAGTTTGTAACCAGCCAATAAAAACCGAGCTTGAATTTGAATCAGCCAATAAAAACAGAGCTTGAATTCAAATTTCAACAGACCACAAGGGGGCAGAGCCATATATGGCTCTGAGGGGGAGGGATCAGAATGCTTTGCTTGTTGAAATTTTTTCTAAGTGCTGCTGTTCTACAGAAACTGCAGACTGAACCTTTAAGCATCTTCTTTCCAATAATATTGATTTGAAATAATCAGACATAAAATAATCCTTCAGAGGACAATGACAGAGATAAATGTCTGCTGTGAACTTGGGATTATTTAGGACGAGCCGTTTCTGAAGCTTGCTGTGTTGGTCCCAGTGTCCCGCTAACTATTATCCATCAGCCCAAGATTTCTTAACCTGGAATGGAGCATCTATTTATCTATTTATTTATTTATTTCAGCTTGTTTGGCCAAGACAGAACGTTTCAACAAACAGAAACCGTCCAGAGGATTTGACTTAAAGACCGTGTAAAGTGAAATTAAATGTGTGTTTTTAGTTTGTCACATGGCATAAATATGTGTTATTAATCACCCATTTAAATCTGACTGATTAAAAACATTGTTTACCTTATAAAATTAAGTCTCAAAAATCATGAAAAAACCTTATTTTCTCTTGGTCTGGAACGCTAGGGGCGTGTCAGTGCGTGGGCGTGGTTTCAGGCAGCTGCGCTGGTCCTGCTCGTGTCCCAGTGGAGAGGCACTGAGGCAGACAGCAGAGCCAGTAAACCTGCTCTGTTTTTATCCTTACATGGAACTTCACCAGATTATCTGAAGGATATTCTTATTCCACACTCATCCACCCGGTCGCTGCGGTCACAGAACAGTAATCTCCTTCACATTCCGAGAACCAAATTAAGGACCATGGGAGACCGGGCTTTCAGTGTGGCTGCCCCCCGCCTGTGGAACTCTCTTCCTGACTGTCTGAGGGTCCCACAGTCTGTGGTTGACTTTAAGAGCGGCTTGAAGACCTTTCTTTTCAACCGAGCATACTCTGCCTCCTCATGATTCTACTTTTGATCTTAGTTGATACTGTTATTGATTTTACTTGTTCTATTACTTGTTTTATTGACATTTAATTTCTGTTGCACCGTGTAGCACTTTGAGATTTTCATTAATGAAAAGTGCGTTATAAATTGAATTCATTATTATTATTATTATTATTATTATTATCCGAGTTCTGTCTGTAACAGCAGCTACTTTTTCCAAGAGTTACGCTGTTTTTGTAAATAGTTTTCTTGTGTGTTTTTAATCTGGAATGAATTTAAAAAAAAAAAAAAAGAGTTGCACCATGCGGGATTTGAACCCGTGGGCTTTGGGACGGAAGGCAAGCGCTCTAACCATTGTCCCAACCAGGCATTACAGATACTCAGCATAAAACGACGCAGTATAAAAACATGTTATGATTTGTACGGGTGCCCTGACCATTGCGACATCCAGGGAAGATGCACGAACGAGGCATAATTGATTAGCTAGCTAACAATGAACAAAATATCTATGCTATTGCTATCTGATGCTGTCTGCGATTCGCGAGTGAACGGCTCCACCGAGGCGAATTTATACGGCCGGAGCTGCAGGGGGTGGGGGCTATACTAATGAGGACCGCGTGACGAAACGCGGTCACGTTTAAAACACGCCTAAAAAATCCTGAACCAGAAATATGTTTATACACAGTTTGCTCTATAACTCCAAAATTAATTGAGCTACAATTTTGAGACTTTTTACTCATTTACAAGATTACAATTATCACATTTATAATGTTTATTTAAGAAAATGTTGAAATTCACTTTACACGGTCTTTAACTTTGTTGGATTTTTCTACCCTGATTTTTGAGCATGGATCAGGATATTTTGAATCACTTTGGCCATGACTTCCTCAAAAGAGTCGACGGGGGAGAACCTGTCCAACAATAACGTCTATGAAGAGTTTCAATCTGGTTTTCGCCCCCACCATAGCACCGAAACAGCTCTAATAAAAATTACTAACGACCTCCTTCGTGTTGCTGACTGGTCTTCTGTCCATCCTCATTCTTCTTGACTTAAGTTCTGCTTTTGACACCATCTGTCATTCTATCCTCCTCAACAATCTAACCTCCATTGATATCTCAGGTACCCCGTTATCCATCCATCCATCCATCCATTCTCTTCTGCTTATCCAGGGTCGGGTCGCGGGGGTGGCAGCCTCAGTAAGGAGGCCCAGACCTCCCTCTCCCCAACCACTTGGGCCAGCTTCTCCAGGGGAATCCCAAGGCCTTCCCAGGCCAGCCGGGAAACAGTCCCTCCAGCGTGTCCTGGGTCTTCCTCTGGGTCTCCTCCTGGTTCAAATCTTATCTCTCTGATCACACTCAATTCATTCAGCTTAAAACCTTCCATTCCCACTTTTCCCCCGTCTCCACGGGTGTCCCCCAAAGCTCTGTCCTCGGACCCCTCCTCTTCATCATTTACCTCCTTCCTCTAGGTCACATCTTCCGCAAATACGGCGTCCATTTCCACTGTTATGCTGATGACACACAGCTCTACTTGTCATCAAAACCTAACTCCACCCACCCACCCTCCATCCTCACCGACTGTCTCAATGAGCTAAATCACTGGTTTTCTAACAATTTCCTTCAACTAAACAGTAACAAAACAGAAATCATTCTTGTTGGTACCAAAAACTCTATTTCAAAATCAGAACATCTTCTCGTCCCCCTTAACAACTCTCTGCTATCCCCCTCCCCTCAGGTCAAGAGTCTCGGTGTCATCCTCGACACCACTCTCTCCTTCACTTCACACATCAACAATATTACTCGGTCTGCCTATTTCCACCTCCGTAATATTAACCGTCTCCGTCCTTCTCTCACACCCCGCTCCACAGCCATCCTTGTGCACAGTCTTGTGACTTCCCGTATCGATTAAATGGTAAATGGTAAATGGAGCTTATTTACATAGCGCTTTCCAGCCCCCTGTGAGGAGCCCCAAAGCGCTTTACGATACCAACCATCCACCCATTCATTCAGACATTCATACACCGGTAGTGGTAGCCTGCCTTGCAAGGCGCCATCCAGATCTACCGGGAGCAATTTGGGGTTAAGTGTCTTGCCCAGGGACACAACGACACATGGTGGGCGGATGCGGGATTCAAACCTCCAACCTATTACCGCAACTCCCTTCTCTATGGCCTCCCTAACAAATCTCTCCACAAGCTACATGGTCCAGAATTCAGCTGCCCGTGTCATCACTCAAACCTCCTCTATAATCACATCACTCCTGTCCTGCAGCAGCTCCACTGGCTCAATCTATACTAGCAATAACAGCATTGTAAAAGGGGGACAGTTGAACCCGGAGGCCTCCACCCCTGTTTAGTGATGGAATAGATCAGAACAAAAAATTATTATTCATGCTTTTTGTATTTTTAACATTTTTCCTATAGCGTCTAAAATGGCTTCATCTGAAAGCATTCTCTCTCTGGATTTGTGAAAAGAAACCGTCCATCATTAAACAGGGGTGGAGGCCTCTGGGTTCAACTGTCCCCCATTTACAATGCTGTTATTGCTAGTATCACTCAGCCCTCTGTGAATAGCAAACAACCATCAGGGTGCTAACGATCCATCGTTAGGCTGATGGTCCTCCTTGATCATGTGAGCAGCTGGTTTTGGCTGTCATCAGCCAACTGGTTGATCCACTGTGGGAGGGTGCTATTTATAAGACTGAGCTGAATACAGCAGCTCAGACTGAGGAAGTCTTTCGGATGAAAGATGAAACGTTTCATTTTTGCTTTGTTTTGTTTTGTTTTTTGAATGTCCAGAGGACCAGACTTAGCCTTTTTAGATTTTACAGATTATCTTGTGGTTTACTTCAAGTTTTTAATTGTTATCCAACCTTCAGGGCTTTGCTTGTTCCTCGACTTGTTTTAGATCAGAACTAAAAATTATGATTCATACCTTTTGTATTTTTTAACATTTATCCTACAGAGTCTAAAATGGCTTCACCTGAAAGCATTTTCTCTCTTCCAATTTGGCCTCCTTATCTAATGAAGCAAAATACTGATCCAGCAGGGGACACGTCATTAACGCTGATTCTCCCAGTGGCAGGTGAGTGCACAAACAGAATCACGTTTGCATGCAAATGCATGCAAAAAGCCTGCGACCACCACCTGCCACTGAGAGTCGTTGCTAAGAGTAACAAACGTGTTCACATTTCTGATGGGTAGGTGTGATTATAAAATATTTGTTATAGGTCATTGAGAGCTGCAGGAGAAAGAAGCTCTGGATGAATTCTTCATTGAAATGAAAAATTGAGCAGATAATGGCTGCCAATAGATTTCCCATCATGTTTCGGTGAAGGTTATGCTAATCTGCACACAAAAGCGGCCCCTTTTTACTCCCGTGCACCCACCCACACCACCATGTTCTGATCAGCCTGATAATTTCTGCAAGCTGAAAAAATCTGAGCGCCCCCAGAAATAAATAATATGTTCAGCACTGAAATAAAAACTGCATTTAGCTACACAGAGAGCACTCTATTTCACTGTCCAACAAGAATAGGTATAAAAATCATAAAAATGGGTCATTTGTTTGGTAATGACAAGTGAGGAGCTTGAATCCCACTAAATAGATGTCAGGTGTGAGGTGACGTTATCTTAAACCAGTGAGGCTTGTCAGGGAGGTTTATGTCAAGAAATAAATCTGCTTCTACTTTAAAGTCTGCAATTTATCACAATCAGGTAATTCACAGACTTTATTTGTCACATATTTTTTCTGCTTTTCCTATTTTGTGTTCTGTATTTTTATGAGCTTGTTTAGCTGGAATTCGTTGCTATGTTTGAAAAAAACAAATACCTGTATACAGGATAATATTCTGCTATTTTGATTTTGATGTACGTATAACAAAGTGAAGGTGTAAAAAGCTTGTGCTTTTGCCTACAATTTTTGTTTGGTCTGCAATTTGTGTATCTTTTGGGTTGTTCATTATTTTTGCTCATACAGACTCATGTTCGTGCTGCTGTTTATAATGATGTTTTTCTACTACATTAGGGCTTAGTGTATTACTAGTTGATGTTTTTCTTAGTTAATCCTAGATGTTATTACTGTTTTTCTCTTGCATTTGTTGTTGGATGTAACTGGGACCCTGTGTACATAATCTCGTTTTCATCACATGTAATAATAATAATAATAATGAATTCAATTTATAATGCACTTTTCATTAATAAAAATCTCAAAGTGCTACAAAGTGTAACAAAGCAAAGATCAAAATAAAACAAGTGATAAAATCAAATAAAATCAATAATAATATCGACTAAGATCAAAAGATAAAATCATGTGGATGCAGATTAGGCTTGCTTAAAAAATAAATAAAATAAAACAAGTGATAAAATCAAGTAAAATCAATAATGATATCAGCTAAGATCAAAGATAAAATCATGTGGAGGCAGAATAGGCTTGCTTAAAAAGAAAAGTCTTTATGCTGCTTTTAAAGTCAACCAGTGACTGTGGAGCTCTCAGGTCGTCAGGGAGGGAGTTCCACAGGCGGGGGGCAGCCACACAGAATGCTCGGTCTCCCATGGTCCTCAATTTGGTCCGAGGAATATGAAGGAAATTACTGTTCTGTGATCGTAGAGACCGGGTGGATGAATATGGTGCAAGAATGTCCTTTAGATAGTCAGGTGAAGTGCCGTGCAAGCATTGATGTGTAATGAGAGCAGTTTTGTACTGAATTCTGTAGGTGACAGGATCCTTGCTGCACTGTTTTGAATGTATTGAAGTTTCTGAAGGTTTTTGCCAGGGATACCAATAAACAGGGAGTTGCAGTAGTCGAGCCTGGAGGAGACAAAGGCATGGACGAGTTTCTCAGCATCAGGAAAAGTCAGAGATGGGCGAAGTCTGGAGATGTTTCGAAGATGGAAGAAGCAGGTTTTAAACAGATGCTTAATGTGATTTTCAAATGTAAGATGAGAGTCCATTTTTATTCCAAGATTTGTAACAGAGGTGGAGAGGGGGATGTCTTGACCAGAGAAGGAGATTGCTGTTAAAGTTGATGTTTGTATCTGGTGAGGGGTGCCAATCATTATGGCCTCAGTCTTAGAGCAGTTTAATTGAAGAAAGTTCTGATTCATCCATGCCCTTATTTCCTCCAGGCAGGTAGAGAGGGCAGTGAGTGAAGATGAAGATGGGGATGATGAGGATGCTCCAGTCCTGATGTAAAGCTGTGTATCGTCGGCATAGCAGTGAAAAGAAATGTTGAACTGATTAATAATTTGACCTAAAGGCAGCATGTAAAGGGAAAACAGCAGGGGCCCCAGAACTGACCCTTGAGGGACACCACAGGAGACACCGACTGTCTGGGAAGTGGCATTGCCAAGACTAACACATTCCAGCCTATCGGAGAGGAAAGATTTGAACCAGTCCAGGACAGTGTCACAGAGACCGACCTCCACATGAAGACGGTGGAGGAGGATATTATGGTCCACAGTGTCGAAAGCTGCAGTGAGGTCAAGGAGGACAAGGATGGAGGGAGAACCAGTGTCAGCAGCCATGAGGACATCATTTGTAACTCTCAGCAATGCCGTCTCAGTACTGTGAGCTGCACGGAAGCCAGACTGGAACTTCTCATACAGAGAGTGTTGTTGTAGGTGGTCCTGCAGCTGAGCAGCAACTGCTTTTTCCAGCACTTTAGACAGAAATGGGAGGTGGGAAATTGGGCGGTAATTAGAAAAAATGTCGGGATCCAAATTAGATTTTTTCAGAAGAGGCCTAATGATGGCAGTTTTTAGAGGCAGTGGAACATGACCAGATTGTAGAGACTTATTTATTATTTGTGTGATTAATGGGCTAATTGCAGAGTGATTGGATTTTATGAGAGACGAGGGGAAGGGATCCAGGGCGCAGGATGAAGGCTTCATTTTCTTGATGATGGCCTCCACCTCACTCTGAACAACTTCATCAAAGCTGCTCAGGGACCCACATGTACTACATGCGGTGCAAATGACAATAAAGACTCTCTGACTCTGACTCTCTGACTCTGATTTTTACGATTCTGTTTTGGTTCAGAATCTGTGTGTAAGTTTAGGGACAGGACTAGATAAGCCATTGCTTTTTCCTGTTCCCCTTTTGAACATTTTGCTTTGTTTCCAGAATATTTTGGTGGAAATATTTACATTTTTATTTGTTTATGATTTTGTTTAAAAATTTTAACTGTTCAAAATGAAATAAAAAATCTAACTAACTAACATTTAGATCTTGGAAAGTGAAACAGTTTGGTGGTTTAGCAGCTTTAGCTCAATGAGGCATTCGGCTAAACTCCACCCATGAAGGCCCCTGGCTGGGAATTGATCCAGCAACCTTCTTGCTAAGAGGAAGCAGCTCCACCAACTGAGCCACCGTATTTCAAGTTAAAGTTCAAGGATATTTATTATACCCAAAGGGCAATTTGTTTCACAGTCATCAGACAAACAAACATCCACACTAAACAAGACATTAAGACATTAAAATAACATAAATCATCAATGTTCACTGAAAAGCCTGATCTCTACAGTGATAAATCAGTTTTTTAGTCTGTTCGTTCTACATCTGGACAGCAGATACCTGCATCCAGATGGAAGCAACCTGAACTCACCATGGAGTGGTGATCAGGATCTGCCAGAATCAGCCTGGCCTTGTTCACTGACCTCGGCTTGTGTAGGTCAGTGACGTTCTGTAGGGCTATGCCATCATTTGGCTAAAATGTAGCTAAAAATGAAGTGCAAACCACACCGCTAAACCTGATTCATCACATGAGCTGCAAGGGGTGCGAAACCAGGGATTTATGAACTGTAACAACTTTTAAGGCCATTTTGTAAAACTTTTCTTTTTTGTGAAAGGACCTCTGGAGACCTGCATCACATAATTCCCTGTTAGTTACATCATCTTGATCCTGTTAGGAGTCGTTGAAATGTTGCTCAGAGGACCTACAGACTTTGTAACAGCTGTAAACTTTCAGCTCAATGAGCAGCTTAAATAAGACACGCAAACAGCAGATCTTTTTGTGCCCATGTTGATGTCTGGACTTCACTGGGTCATCGTAACCTGACTTTTGTCAGACACCGTTTCAGATTTGCTGATGTGCTTGGATCACCATGAACCAATTTGGGTGAAACTTCAGACAGATAGCCTCCCGGATGGCCTCACATTAAACTTGTCCCATTTATTGCACACTGAATATGAATTTGCTGGATCTCCAATACTGGGAAGATTGAACATCTTGAATCTTTCTCACAGCTGAATGATGGGTTTGAAATTGTTAGAAAATGACCTGGTGACCCTTCTCAGACTGATGGGCTGCGGCAGCTGCTCCTCCACGCTCATTGTTGATGTCTTTTTCATGTTTCAGAGCATAAAATTGTCAAAACCTTTGCTTATGTAAAGAAATAAAAGTCAAGTAGTAGGATTTAATGTTTTTACACAGTGCTACTTCATTTAGCCATATTGTTTGACCTTTTGCAGGCAATTACAGGGCTACAGCAGCAACAGACACTAAAACAAGGCAGAAAAGTTTCCTTAATTATTTTTTTCCTCAGCTGAAGTTTCAAAATAATTTTCTGTTCATCTAAATAAAATAAACCATTGCTTTAGAACATTAGAATGAAATAAAAAAAATCTTAATGTTGGATATTTAAGAATCTACACAGGAAAGTCCAGGGTTTTAGAAGATACATTTTGTGGTGGAGAAACTACAATAAGATGGAGATTTCTGTTTTAAAGAAAATACATCTGAACGTATAGGAAATGTATTAAATTAAGCAAAATCTCTGATGCTGTCAAAATAATTATCTGTAAAACAATAATGGGTAATGTGAAGTTCACTGTATCGTTGAAAGTTTCATGAACACTCAAAATGTCTG
>JBBPBX010113242.1:0-10487 GCA_038048925.1 Garcialebias charrua | reverse complement strand
AAAACTGTTTAATCCATCCAGGTAATTATCTTGTGTTAAAATCCCAGTTTTAATCCATCAAAACTGTTGTAATCCATTCATCTGTTCTACGGTCCTGATGAAAAGTCTTTCACAGCAGGATGGAGGAGATACAAGGACTCGCATTTGGATCAGTCAGCCGATAAGGTACTTTCAGAGGTGGAAAGTATACCTTGTTTTCTCAGTTCTCGGTCCAAGGCCAGTCAGCCTTCAGTGGGCAGATCCTACTCCGGGGTCGGTCTCGGATGACCCAAAACAGTAACTTAATTAATAGTTGAATTAAATCAAAAATAATTTGATTGTTCCACAAAAAATCTTTTCAAATCAGGAGAAATAGTTTTCCACAGAAAATCAGCTTTTAATTAATCAAAGCTTGTTTTGCGGCGCTGATGAACAAGGCTTTCAAAGCAGGCTGTGACAAGAAAGAATATCCTGTTCTCTCAGACTTTAAACAATCAGTCCTCCATGGCCAGGTCTCCGGACTGATGTCTTTCTTCACATCAAGGGTTCAGAAAAATAGTATATTCCTTTAAATGATGTTTAATCCATCATTTTATTCTGTGGTGCTGACGAGAGGCCTTCCGAAGCAGGCCGGAGACTAAAAATATAACATTAAGTTCTTTTAGACTGTAAACTACCCACTCCGATACTTAAATTATGCTGGTCGGTTACCGATACCGATACTGGATCGGCCCAATCCCTAGATGAAACACAGGAAATTGGTTGGAGTTCAGTCGCAGTAAAATCTGTTCTAAAATCTGTTCCAACGTTGTAAAGAGCACTGGAATATTTCTGATAATATTCAGAATTTCAATAATAATGTCTATAAATTGATGGGCTCACCATGATGTAGGCGTTCCGGTTGATGAACTTGATGAACTTCTCCAAACACCAGAAGCAGCACTTCAAGCAGCAAACGAGGAACCGTGCGCACGGGTTCTGCGCCGCTGCAGACGAGAAGGTGGAACGTCAGAACCACGTGCACTTTAGGGCTTTGACAGAGTACCCGAGTAATCAACAGATCGAGTCCTAGGACTTCTATCGAGGTTTTTAATTTCACCTCGAGTACTCGTAGTGACGTCATCAGAACGCAGTTACACCACTAAATCAACTTCCTGTTTGTAGCACGTTGAGAACCCTATTGTGGTTTAAACCCAACCGAGCCACTTTGAGCTGAGCAACTGGAAACAGTCAAACCTTAATAACACACAAGAGGCAGGTCTATATCACAGACGCCCACCTCACTCATGGTGTGGCCAGAACACTAACATACCGCTAAGCATTATGGGAAAGACATACTCTTTTACCTGCCTGCATGATCACCATGTGCACAGCCTTTAATTCAGCCCACTGACTGCTTCCTCCCTCCCCCGTTTCTTCCAGGGTCTTATTCTGCGCCAGATCAAAAGCACCTGCTTTCCATCTACGCTTTCCAGACTTTACTGGGGACTCTGCCAACTGTCCAACTTCAAAAACCTGTTCTCTTTCCTCAGGAATGTCAACAACTTGCTCATGCAAAACAGATACTCCCTTCTCTCCTGGTTTAGCCCGTTCAAACACATACCACTTCCATTTAATAATGTTGGCTTCCTGAACTGTTCCTTTGTGATGCTGCACTTTTTCAATGATAGATACAGTGTCTGGTACAGCTGATGTCAAAGGAGGCGTGTGTTTGTTAAGCTGCCTGTAATCCACAGTCATTCTCCATGAACCATCTGACTTTCTGACTGGCCAAATGGGATTATTCCAGGCAGTAGTGCATGTTTATAACACTCCAGCCTCCACATAATCTTTGATGGTGTCAGCAATTTCATCGTGACCCCCAGGGATACGATACTGTTTCATGCTTACTGTCTTAGTTGCCAAAGGAATGGGAAAAGGAGGCATTTTCACTTTTCCCACCAACACAGATTTAATCTGTAAAGGTCGCTCCACCCCGAACTCAAAACGCCCTCGTTTCAGATGAAGTGTCATCCCTGCTAAAACATCCATGCCCAAAATCCATTTTTTTTACTGGAGTGACTAAAACCTGAAATTTCTTAACTGGCATTTTTCCAATTTTTAAAGGTATAGTCATACTTTTTCCAAAAATCATGTTTCCTCCCAGACCTGAAAGGGGAACAACAGGACCATTTATTCTGTCAGGGTTTCCGTGAATTAACGTAGCCTCAGCCCCTGTATCTACTAATGCCAGCACTTTTTGAACATTTTTATTCTTCCAATGAATTTCTATCTGAACATGCGGCCTAATGTCATCTGTTGACCAATTTGTAATCTTTATTTCTGGGGCCTGGCTTTTTTCCTATTCAAAGTCCATCAGATCCTGCAAATCTGGATATAACTGTGATCTCTGTTTGCCTTTTCTGTTCTTTTTTTTCTGCTTCACAGTTCTGACTCTGATCACCTCCTCCTCAGAGGAGTCTCTTTCTAACTCAAAATGATTAGTCTGGCTCCCCTCCCCGCTCCCCTCCCCACTCCCCTCCTCTCTCTGCACCCCCACTGTGCTGGCGCGCGTGGGTCTGAGCTCAGCTGAGGAGGTAGGAGGAAGAACAGGAGCGGTTTGGAAAATGTTTCTCAGGGCCTGTGTTAAATTTTCCACGTCGTAACTAGCACAATACAAGCCTCTCTGTTTACATCTGGACCTCAACTGGTCCGTAGGCAACCCGTCTATCTCATTAGGAGAAACCCCTGATTTAATTAATGCTCTCCAGAGACCAGAGCGAGTGGGTCCCATGTTTTTCTGAGCATCCTTTTTTGGCCCGCGTGTCGTCAGTTGTTTACCTCGAGTTGAATTCCCTTCACCCAGAGAGCCTAGCTCCATAATTCTGACATTTTTACTGGGGACCGAGGAGACAGGAGGAGCAACCTCCACCCGACTGCTCACGTCCTGCTCTTTGTCCCAAAAATAATCATTTTTATCACTCTCATCCCAACTTGCTGGATCAAAGCCAGAACCCAGCCCAGCGGCAGAAGCTCTGACTCTGTTTGGGGAGACGCTTCGTTTTTTCCTCCTGTACTTTTCACTCTTCAGCATGGTAACTTGCGTCACCGCTCCTACAAGTTCTGTCATTTTCTCCAGCTGCTCATTTAATAATTGCACATGCTGTTTCTGCAACAAGCAGTCTGTCTGCGCTTCCTCCGAAGCGGCCTTGTACTTCAACATTTGCGCCTGTATTTGCTGATTCTTTTCATGTAAGCTTTTCCATGCAGTCGCACAAATCCATACATGTTTCTGCAAACCACACACAGGTGCCCCTTTTTTAACTTCTACTGTTTTCAAAGCCGTCAAAAAATCACCTGAATTCTCAGCATTTAAAGAATCATTACAAGGAGAAGGGCGTCCCCCTCTGTCTCGCAAACATGCAGCAATTTGTTGGTACTGACCATCACTCCACCCCTCCACTAACTCAGTTTTCACTCCTGCATCTGCTTTATCTCTTTTCTTAAACATTGTACAGCCTTTTTCTCCAAAACCCTGCTACTCGCAGCGCCAAAATGTCTTATGATATTTTATTTTAAATGTGCAGGACTCGGGAAAAAGGTCGGCACAATGAAAACACACTCTCAGAACTGTGTACTTCAGTATGCTTTAATAAAAAGTTGCCACAGATACAATGAAACTCTGCAAAGCATAAAAATGCTCAAAACAACACATACTGTTATTTGCTAGGGTTAAGCATCAATTTTAAACCCCGCCACGAACAACAGCAAAGCCTTCAAGCTTTCACACACACTCAGAAAAAGGCATTGAAATAAAAGATCAGAATCCCTCACCGTTGAATGCAAACGAGGAGGCCGCTTCGTTCAGTGGGAGATGTTCTTCAATGCAAAACCGGGCGTTGATCAAACCCTCGGTAGACCTCGGAAATCCATCCGAGCGCCTCCTTATTTTATACCTTTGAGGTGTGTGAATGTGTATGCGTGGTGCGTGTGCGTGCGTGTCTATAATGACTTCACTCTCATCTTAACACAAACATGTTTTTGTGTGAGTCGGTGCAAGGCACGGGTGAGGGATAACATTTGTTATTTTGACTAGATTGTTACATCTTTTGCCAATAAAGACAAAGTTATATGTGAAAAAGAGTAGGGCCCGTACCTCTTCCACATAATCAGTGTCTTCAAAGCAAAAGCTGAAAAAGTCAACCTGACACTAAGTATATGGTCAGTTTTAATGAATACACTTAAATTTGATAAAATAGTCAGAAAGCATAATATTTCTCTGTTTTATCTCACTCTTCAGATGTATACGCAGGCGTAGTTCAATTTGTCTTTCCAAGTGTGTCAGATTGGTCTAATTTACAAGCACAATGAGTGACACTGAGAGAATTTGTGTAGCGTTTGGTCCAGTTGTGTGTGAGAGATGCCTTATGTCAGATAAAGAGGTTAAAGGTGCTTCATGTTGGTTTTGATTTGGGAAAGCTGACTCATGCTTTAAGGGATGTTTTTCATGCAACGTCTGCCCCTCGTGTACCTGCAGCTGAGTTTAGATCTGCACGCGGTTTTGAAGAGAGAGAGAGGGGCAAAACCATTTGTGTTGTTGAAGAATCAGACCATAACTCTTCTGATGCACTGCATCAGAAGAGTTATGGTCTGATTCTTCAACAACACAAATGGTTTTGCAGAGTTCGTTGGAGTGGTGAAGCAGAAAAGAAAAGGAAGAGGAGAAAAAACAGAAAGTCACAGCTGTGCTTTGATCTGTCGGGCCTGCTGAGTTGAACGGGTCGAGCCTCGGAAATTAGGAAATACCACATGTATAATTAGGAGTTTATTGAAAATGTACAAAAAGTGTTGGCTTTCTAGGTACCGGGACTGAAGCCATACACACATATTCATGACAACCTAAACAAGTTTAAAGGGCCTGTGGTGAATAACAGTGCCTTTAAAAATTGGAAGCATGCTTATTTAAAAAAAAGTTTTTTTTTTATAAAGTTTTTAAAGTTTTAGTGACTCCAATTAAAAACTGGATAAAACTAATCATTGTTATTCTGTTTGTCAAAAGCATTGTGTTTTTTCTACAGCTTGATGTCCTGTCCTTGTCATCTGCTGATAGGAAGATCAGAGGCGGCCAGAGGACAACGTGACCTAACCCAGGAAGCGCCTGAGGATGGTGTCGTCTGATGGGTCATCACGTTCATCGGTGCCACGGTGCTACTGGGTGACCTCTCCTCTATAATGCCAAAATGTGTCCTGAAGGAGGACAGAGGAGTCCTTGCCGACTTCTATGGAGGAAAATGAACCATGTTAGAAAACAGGTGACAATGTGAGCAGTCTACACATGCTGAATGTGTCTAAAATATGAATAAAAGACAGTTAGAGATGTGAAGTGCTACTGAAGGAGTACTTACCAATCTTTCACGTGCTTCGAACTAGACTACATGTAAATTGTAGGTGTTACATGTAAAAATGCAAGACGCTTTCAGAGGGTGATGACAACAAAGACCCATCGTGTGTGGTGACGAGTGTGGAACATTTCTGATGTTCCTTGAGTGTCTTTAAAACCTGAGATGATGGCACTACAACAACTACAGTGTGAAAGTATCAAGTTTTAACTGTGTCTGGATATTTGTTTTTAAGGTTAAATGGTGAGTAATTTGAGTCACAGACGAATCTCACCTATGACATGCAACAGTGCGAGACGGCTTATAAAAGGAGTGGTATACAGGTAGTCCCCGACTTACGAGCGAGTTCCGTCCCTAGGGGGCGCTCGTATGTCAAAAATTCGTAAGTAGGATCACATAGTAAAAAAAAAAAAAAATAAATTTATTTTTTTTACTTTTTTTTTATTTTTTATAAATGAATACATGTACAGTACTGGACAGTCACCAAGCACTTAGCCTATCCTAACACAGTTTTTAAAGATGAAGGAATAAGTTGAATTGTCTCCCTTTCACATAAAGGGAGCAAGCTCCCTATGGAGCCTGCAGGGAGGAGGGAGACAATTCAACTGACTCCTTCATCTTTAAAAACTGTGTTAGGATAGGCTAAGTGCTTGGTGACTGTACAGTACTGTACATTTATCTATTTATTAAAAATATACAGTATATACAGTATTTTTATTTTTTATTGTTTTTTATTTATAAATAGATAAATGTACAGTACTGTACAGTCACCAAGCACTTAGCCTATCCTAACACAGTTTTTAAAGATGAAGGAGTCAGTTGAATTGTCTCCCTCCTCCCTGCAGGCTCCATAGGGAGCTTGCTCCCTTTATGTGAAAGGGAGACAATTCAACTTATTCCTTCATCTTTAAAAACTGTGTTAGGATAGGCTAAGTGCTTGGTGACTGTCCAGTACTGTACATGTATTCATTTATAAAAAAATAAAAAATAAAAAAAAAGTAAAAAAAATTTTTTAATTTTTTTTTTAAATGAGATGCATGCTCTTAAGTCCGGGACCTCGTAAGTCAGAGCGCTCGTAAGTCGGGGACTACCTGTATATATCTGCAAACAGGTCATGTTAACCCATGTTTATCCGGACAGGGTATTGTGTGACTGGACAGTAAAGAGTCCTCAAAAATACCTAGGTGCCTTTTTCTGGATGAATATATGTTGTACACTTGTGAGAGTTGGAACGACAAGACTTTTTGATTAACTAATTACTGTTTATTTACTCTGGGGTACAGTGGTAATTTCTGCACGTTTCCTGGCGAGTCTCTCTGGATCCTTTCAAAATGTACATTGAACAAGTCCACAGAGCCAAAACAAATAATTGAGTTTCATAAGTCTGACTGTCCCATTTAAAAGTGTTCACATGTATTGTACAGGGAAAGGTTTTTACATGCGGCTAAACTAATAGAGCGAGAATATGCAGTTTGTTTATTTTTAGTGCTTTGTTTTGTAGGACTGACTTTGTGTAACTTGTGCACATGTTTTTATATTAAACGCACGAAAGATCATATAATTAGATTAGTTTATAACACTGCCTTAGATTGAAGATTGAGATAATAATGAGAGATCATTGGTCTGGTACTGAACAAACCCTTGTTAAAATAGATTTGACGGAACGTCAGGATATTTTGATTTGTGATTATTGGGTTAACGGGAACAGACTATATGAATCAATTATAAGTGAGGGTGACCGAGTCCGTTTTTTAGATTTGGTGTGTAGAGCTTTGTAAAGTTGGATAGGAATATACATGCCTTATGAGGTGACAGGAGAAATTTTTCAAAATTAGTCAGAAACCAGAGGATGGAATGAAATAAGAGTTTTTATTATTAATGATTTCTGACTAATGTATTCAATTTTTATGCTAAGAGTTAATGCTTTCTGACCATATAATTAGTGTCAAGCTGACAATGAAATAAACCAGTATAACATTAATGCTTTCTGACAATTTTATTAATTTTAGTGTGTTCATTAAGCTGACCACATAAACTGTATCTGAACTGTGTTTTGCAACTTGGTTTTTGCAATTATGTCTTATCAGGTGCAGGTATGTGGGAGAAACAGGGCCCGTTTCTTCACACATGACCTTGCAAGCCCTTCTTGGTAAAGCTAGTCAAATAAACATGTTTTCCCTCAAGTTTGAGGGCAAACTGACCCGTACCAGGCATTGCCTTGCTTTTAAAAACATGTTTTGCTCAAGATGAGAATGAGTGAAGTCATATAGTACTTGCACACCCACACACACGCACGCACGCACGCACGCACACACACACACACACACACACACACATGCACACACACACACATACACACCACAAGGTATAAAGGTGGGAAGCACTCAGATAATTTTAGAGTCAGCCGTGAGTCCTGATCCAGATGTCCGGCCCACGTTGATGTGTTTATCTCCACCTGAACTGAACGGCTCTCCAGTTTGTGACACAGTGAGATAATTTGTTAAACATCAATGTCTTGTGAGTCAGTGTGTGTGTGAATTTGAGCTTTGTTGTTTTTCTGTGGCGAGGTGACTGACACATCATCCTTAGCAGGAACCGTCCTGTGTGTGTATCATTTTTCTTTTTATACTTTGCTGCATTTTACTGTTTTTCTATGGTTGAAAATAAATGGCACATCCTTTTAATAGAGAACAATTTGAGTCTGTGTTTTTTAAACATTGTGCCGATCTTTCAGCGAGCCTGCATCTAAAATTTCATAAAACACTACCAAATCCTGGAACTTCTACAACTTCAGTTGATAAAATAATGTACTTGATGGATGACAGTAATGTTTTCTAGTGATAACTCTTATAGCTCTTTTCTGTAAAACAAAAATAGGCTTTGTGATTGTTTTACACGCTTTCCCCAAACAGACGCATTCCCTCCTTTGTGTAGCATGTGCGGTCGCACAGGGCGGCCTCCAGCAGGGGGCGGCAAACACAGCATTACACCACCACCCCCCCATCTGCTGGCAGTGGCGCCCACCATGATCGCTGAAGACATTGAAACAGCTTTGGGCGGCTGCTTGTTATATAATTCTATAATTACCTACTTTGTATATAATTATATAAAATAATGTAATAATTTTAATTATAATAATTATAAAATAATACATATATATATAATTTTCAACCCACCCATAGCTGTGTATATGGAGGTTTTTGGGCTAGCAAGTCAGATCTGGCAACCCTGGGTTGGCGGAGGTGTTAAATTTTTTCCGGTTAAATTCAACTTATTGAAGATGGAAAGGAAAAGGTCAAAGCCATCGGGTGCGCAGTTTAGGAAAAAGAGAAAAGAAGAAGAGGAGAAACGAACAAAAGTTAAAGGTAAGAAGAGCTGTGTTACTGTCATTTCTTGTTGTGTGAAATGCGTAGGCTGTAGGCTAGCTTGCGGATGCTAACTGGTTATGTTTATGTTTATGTTTATGTTTATTAAATTTGTTCATTTTTTTACAAAAGAAACAATACAAGGCAATCTCATAATGATAGTGTACAAAATGTAAAAAAATGAAAGGTGGCAGAAAGAAGAATAAATCTTATTATATCTGCCCCTTATCTCCAACAATCAGATTAAACAACAGTAGTCAAACCATGTAAACAATAATAATCTTCAACCAACTTTTTCCAACAATCAGGTTAAACAATAATATTCTTCAACCAACAGTACAAAATGACTAACTCTTTCTAATTTTCTAACTAATACTAATACAGTACAAAATGATTAACTCTTTCTAGTTTTCTAACTAATACTAATACAGTACAAACTGACTAACACTTTCTAATTTTCTAACTAATGCAATACACATTACGTTATTTCACATATATTTTTTTAACATATTTGTTTTGATCATTTTTTTAAATGTAAACACTGACTTGGCATTTTTAACTACATTCTCCAAGCCATTCCATAATCTAATTCCCTGAATTGAGGTAGAACGTCCCTTCAAACTGGTTCTGAATTGTGGTTTTACAAACAACTCTGTTCCCTTAAGATTATAACAACTTTGTCTTTTAACAAAGTGCATTTGGATATTTAAAGGTAATGCATTATTTTGAGCTCTATACATAACTGATAAAATATTATAGTCTACCAAATCATGGAACTTCAGTAATTTTAGTTGATAAAATAATGTACTTGATGGATGACGGTAATGCTTTCTAGTGATAATTCTTACAGCTCTTTTCTGTAATACAAAAATAGGCTTTGTGATTGTTTTACACGCATTCCCCCAAACATCAATACAATAGATTAAGTGTGGAACAATGATTGTGTTATACAACAAATACAGAGCCTTATCATTCAATAGGTCTCTGACTTTGTACAGTACTGCTATCGATTTAGCTATTTTTATTCTTACAGAATTTATGTGTTGTTTCCATGTCAGTTTGTCATCAATGATAACACCCAAAAACTTCACCTCACTCACTCTACAAATCTCAACATCCTCAATTTTGAGTGGAACATCAACAGTTTTCTTTCTATTACCGAATATCATGTAATTAGTTTTCTCTAGATTTAATGATAATTTATTTATTTTAAACCAAGTTTGTATCTTTATAAATTCTGTTTTTATCAATTCTAACATTTGTTCTATATCTTCACCTGAACAGAAAAAAGTGGTATCATCTGCGAAAAGTACACATTTAAGGAGTCCTGACACATTTACCAAGTCATTCACATATAAAATAAAAAGCTTTGGTCCAAGTACAGAGCCTTGGGGAACTCCACATGTGATATTACAGAGGTCAGATCTTACATCATTTATTTGTACAAATTGTTTCCTATCTTTCAAGTAGCTAGATACCCACTGTAATGCTGGTCCTCTAATACCATATTTGTTCAGTTTTTCAAGGAGAATGGTGTGATCAATAGTATCGAATGCTTTTTTTAAATCAACAAAAATACTGATACAATATTGTTTTTGATCGACAGCAGTAGTTATTTGTTCCATTAATTCCATGAGAGCCATTGATGTAGAGTTTTTTGATCTAAACCCATACTGACTGTTGCTTAGAATATTTTGTTTATCTATAAATTGATCTAGTCTGTTTACAAATAGTTTTTCAAGAATTTTTGAAAACTGTGGTAACA
>JBBPBX010113241.1:0-10488 GCA_038048925.1 Garcialebias charrua | reverse complement strand
AAAATAAAAATCATCTAAATTAGATATATTTATTTGAGGCTGACAGTTTAATTAAGAAGGTTGATTTTCCCTCGGAGGAACATGAATAAATAAAGCTAAAGGGTTAAAACTAGGGTTGCGAATCTCTCAGTGTCCGGAGAATCGATTCGATTCCGATTTTTGATCCATTGATTCGATTAAAAATAGATTTTCGATTCTAAAACGATTTTCATTCCAGGATCAATTTTCGATTCAGAATCGATTTTCGATTCTGAAACGATTTTCGATTCTGAAACAATTTTCAATTGAAATCATGAAAAGATTAAACAATAATGTAAACAAATAAAACATTTATTTAAAACAATAATGTATGCTTGTAGCTAGGGATGCACCGATACCGATACCAGTATCGGGTATCGGTCCGATACCATGTGCGTTTACTCGTACTTGTACTCATAAAAGGGCTCCAATACTACAGTACCTGATACCAGTTTCATTTCATTTCATTTGACTATGTAAGAGTTCAAATGTAAAACATTTTATTTTTTTGTACAAGTTTGGACATACTTTACAGATTACCAATAGTAATGTACTTTGTTTATTTATGTTTGAAGTGTCTAATGAAAATAAACAGTTTAAGTTAATTAGAATGATTTTTAAAAATATTAATTAGTACTTGTATCGGTACTTGGTATCGGCAAGTACTTTAATGTAAGTACTTGTACTTGTACTCGGTTTTCAAAAATCTGGTATCGGTGCATCCCTACTTGTAGCAAACATTAATAATGTCAAATAATACAGTATAAATACAGCAGCCTGAATTGTGAGCAGATGGGTATATGAATAGAATGCAGCAGCTTTAATCGGGTCCCGGAGGTCACTGGTGCCTATATCCAGCAGTCACTGTGCGAGAGGCAGGGGACACCCTGGACATGTCTCCAGTCCATCACAAATAATTCAAAATACAAACGTAAACAAAGATTTCAGCCTACTGTATTGCATAAACATTTAACTCAAAATAAAATAGACTTCAAAATCATATTGCATTCATCCATGTTTCAAATGTGTATGGATGGATTTTGTTTAAAAGATTTGTTTGGTAAATCTTTTCAACAAAAGCCATCTATCCATCATCTTTACCCGCTTTATCCTTATCGGGTCCTGGAGGTCACTGGTTCGGGTCAGATTTCTTCTTCTTTCTGCCACCTTTCATTTTATGTATTCTTTCATATACTATGAGATATGGTTTTATTTTCTTTATCTTTTGGGTTTTAATGTAAAAAAAAAAAAATCGATTTTGGGGCTTTTAGAATCGATTCTGAATCGCCAGGACTAAGAATATCAATTATTTTTTTTTTTTTTTTTTTTTCCTGCACCCCTAGTTAAAACCGTCTAATTCAAATACTGAGCTGCATGCATTCAGCTGGGAGCTGCAAGTTAAAGAATAAAGATCAATTCATTGTGAAATGATTCTTTATTAGATTACTGCATTATTATAAATGTATGTTATCTACAGAACTGCTGCATTATTTTCATGCCTGTGAAGCTGGTAAGCAGCATCACATCAATTATGTGAAGGGGACAGTTCCTGGTCCTGTATCCTATAACATACTATGCATCTCATGAACAGCAATGTTTTTGTTTTTTTCATTTTAAGTGGGGCAAACCACTTATATTAAAAGCAAACTCATGGAAGTTGCTGCTGTAATCTGATTATTTTAATAAGCCATGTAACTTCCTATGATCCCAGATTTATAACCGGTGTGTGGCCATATAGTGCGCACTCCTGATGTTGCTCATAGCGGTCCTCAGTGTGCTCAGAGAGCTTGTGTGTATGCCCAGACACATGAAAAATTAGAGGGAACATTGACCACATGTGGTGCAAATGACAAAGAATCTCTGAATCTCTGAATCTGGAAAGTTTCTTTTTTTTTTCCTATAAAAAAGAAACTGTCCAGATGACCCGACTGAGAATTATTGGATTTGGTACCTGGATGATTGAGCATGAACTTTGTTGTCTGAATCTGGAAGTGCTTCATGGACAAATCTCACCATCTTGTCATCAAATACATATGAAATGTGTTTATAAATGTGCTGCTGGTAGTTTTTATATCTTAAATTGTGTCCTGATAAGGAGAAGGTGTGAAGAGATATTTTTTTGTAATACCACTATCCTCTCCTCATGGCCTTTTCCCCTTTTCCTTTCTAAAAGAACAAGGGGGGCGCGCCTCTTAGGAGCAGCAGTAACGTGCACTCCGCCCATTCCGCCCAGAGCCTACTCTGCCTCCTCATGATTTTATCTTTGATCTTAGTTGATATTATTATTGATTTTACTTGTTTTATTACTTGTTTTATTTTTGATTTTGTTGCACTTTGTAGCACTTTGAGATTTTTGTTAATGAAAAGTGCGTTATATTCATTATTATTATTATTATTTTTCGGACGACTGTACGAACATAATCTCACTGTATTTCGGTGCAATGATAATAAAACTACCGGTAATTCTGATTCTGATTCTGATCCTGCAAGCACATCAAAAAATAGAAACAATTCCCAGTGGGTGCTATTTTACTGACATGACCTTGAGTATCTCTACACAAAAGGCAGAAAATTGACTCCATGAAAGAAAAATTACTTGGGATTTGTGGCGTATGTGTGCTCAGGCTGAAACCTCCCCAGGGAAGCTGTGTGCTCTGCGTGTTGTGTGATTCCCAGGCGACTCCTGGAGAGCCCAGCAAATAATGGAGTGTAAATGGAACGCAGCCGAACTTTAGCTGGCGGGGATGCACTGGAAGTATGTCCCCCGAGGACCTCAGCCCCCATCATTCACTGTCAACCAACAACAACAACAACGTTTGTGTAGCAAGTCCAGTTAAATGTGATTCGAAACACAAGATGGCATCAAACTGAACACCAGGAATGTGTAATTTTACTATTTAAAACTATTTTATCAATAACGTGCCTTTTGTTGGCTGTTTGTCTTGTTCCAACACCGTGATGAGTAAGTGTACCTGTAGATGAAAATGAGTCAGAGTCTGTCAAATTAACTAGATTAGTCAAATCAACAGCCCTTCTTTTAAAGAAATAAGTTTAAATTAGTCCTTTGTGTGTTCCACCCGTTTCTACTTTTAGACGTCTCACTCTGGATGCCACTTGGTTTGGTTCGTCGTTTAGGAGATTTGATGTGTGTGATTTTGTCAGTTATTCCACAGGTTTGGTTCGTCCTTTAGGAGATTTGATGTGTGTGATTTTGTCAGTTATTCCACAGTGACACTGCTCACATCAGGACTGGAGAACATGGACAAACAGGACGTCTCTCCACTGAAGCAGATCACTGAAAATAAAAATTGTTGCTTCAACCTCTGAGCAGCAGAGACAATTCTTCTGTTTTCTGAGGCCAAAGTGTCCTGATGCATGCTCGATAATCCATGTAGATACATCTAACAAGGTTGAGTCGGGTCCTCTGGATGGATTCCTCTTGTTGAAACGTTTCGTCTTTTATCCAAAGGGCTTCTTGGACACAACGTTGTTAGATAGCTCCAGAAACATCTGTTTGTGTTGCAGCTGCTGCCGTGTAGCTGAGCTTGAAGGGTGAATTTACGTTTGGCTAATCGTAGTAAGACATTCTGTAGTGATTTTTGATTCGACCACATAGAGCTTAAAGGTCCACTGACATGATTTTTCTACTATTCATAAAATTGCTCAAAATATATAAATTTGATCATTTAAATATGTTCGTTTTTGCAAACAAAATGATAAATCACTTTAATTTTGCTTTAAAAGTGATTTTGAACTTCAAGCCGTGTTTAATCATGGGAAATCCGATTACACGCGAACGCACCATCTGTGACGTAGTGTGCAGAGTGTGAGGCAGAGCTCTGGGCTTGTCACAGTGCGCGGGTGTGAGCAGCTCCACATGAAGGTAAGTCTGATACAGCATCAGACCTAAATTAGATCCTGTTGTTTCTTGTTCCATCACCCAAACTATTTTCTGCTTCCCAAACTGAAGACAAATAGCTCAAATCTTCACATAGATTGATAAATTCGTCGGGTTTTAAATTGTCCGCTATTAAAGAGACCAGAGCCCTCTGCCTCACCTACACTACGTCACAGATGGTGCGTTCGCGTGTAATCGGATTTCCCATGATTAAACACGGCTTGAAGTTCAAAATCACTTTTAAAGCTAAATTAAAGTGATTTATCATTTTGTTTGCAAAAACGAACAAATTTAAATGATAAAATATATATATACTGGTATATTGAGCAATTTGATGAATAGTAAAAAAAAAATCAAGTCAGTGGACCTTTAACTCAGCTGAGAAATCATAAAAAGACAATATTGTTGTATTTCTCAGGAATATTTCCCTCAAACATGTTTAAAGAAGAGCTACGGCCTTTGGTTCAACTTTATTCATGTACAAATAACAAAAAAAGAATTACACTTTAAATTAAAGCTAAACTTGAAATCAAAGCCAAAAAATAATCTGTATACAAGAAACAAAACCACGAGTGCAAATACATCAAATTATGAAGAAAACTATAGAATTTTAAATACAGATGTTTTTGTAGAATCTGGTTCATCAGATTTAATTCAGTTTAGTTTATTTGTACAGTGCCAAGTCACAAAAGAAGTCATCTCAGGGCACTGAACAGAAATATTCATATATAAAATAAGTTAACAGAAGTATTCATATTTAAAAATAATAATTTAACATTATTTATTTGAGGAGCAGACTGCTTTGAGTTTAGCTCATCACAGACTCTCATTAGCAGGACTTGGATTCTGGACACGCCTCCTAAAGTGCACGTGCAATCCAGGCTGAGCTGAGCAGAGTTGGGGCTGATTAGGAGCCGTGCAAATAAGCCATTTGTCTCATGTGGAGGGTTTTGGTGTCGGAGTGTCTTGTTCCTGAGTGATGCCAGGATGGAGCAAGAGATGGACTGACGGATCCGGGCCTCATCCTCAGTAATGAGAACGACGCTTTGGCCAGTTGTTAAAGAAAAAGTTGAGTCGAAAAACAAAGCTCTGGATTTACTGGTCCGTCTAAAAAAATTCAACCCTCATCTTCTGTATTTGAGCTTTGAATCTTGACTGAAAGACCAGATTCTAGGTAGAAGTGGCCAAAATGAGCAGAGCTCAGCCTTACGTGTGAGGATCTGCTGCCCTGGGGGAGTACAGCCACTGCTCCTTCACATCGAGAGGAGTCCGTTGAGATGGTTCATCTGGTTTAGGATGCCTCCTGGACGCCTCCATTTGGAGTTTTGCCTGGCATGATATTCTCCTCCATTTATAAAAACAAACAACTACCAGATTTTCGCTGTACAAGTCACAATTTTTTTGCATAAATTAGCATGCCTGCGACTTAAACAGCGAAGCGATGTATTTACTGTATGTTTTTTTCCCATGTTTATAAAGACATTTTTGTCTGAGATCTGACGATTTTATTCATTCTGACATGGCAAATAGAGAACACTACCATTTTCAGCCACTAGCGGGCCCTCGAATAATACAGCAAGCCGTGTCTCATTAAAAGGTAAAAGTGGCTATTAATGAGTCACTTGGCTTGCCATACCAAGCAACCTTCGTCTCGCTCTGGAACTCCTGGAGCAAACGTCAAATCAGCTGCATTTCACCGCTGTGGTGATAGGTCCTAGTTGGGTTGCCGTAGCTAGGATAGATTGGGCATGCGCAGTGTGTGTGTTTTAGTTGGGAACTGAGCGTGACACGAGACGTTAACATGTCGTGCTATTAGCAGTTCAATAAAGCTGAGTTCGCCAAGCTACCTCGAGTCCAACGCCCGTTCTTCACAGAAGCAGCCGTTCATGACATGGTGTCAGAAGTGGCCGACAGGACGCCTTACTGAGTGAGTTACTGAGTTAAATGGCAAAGTTCGGTCCACCGGAATCCTTCGACTTCTCGCGCCCGGCAGAATGGCCGATGTGGCGGCGTCGCTTTGATCGCTACAGAATAGCGTCAAAGTTGGACAGAGAGAGCGAAGAGGTAAAAGTTAACACGCTTCTTTATGCCCTGGGAAGAGAGGCAGAGGCTATTTATGACTCGTTTGTGTACGAGAGTGAAAACGAGGAAAGAGCGGCTGATGAAGAAATCGAGGGGACGCGTCCTGAGCTAGATTACACGACGGTAATGGCGAAATTCAGCGACCATTTTGTGCCAAGAAGAAATGTTATTCACGACAGAGCTTGCTTTCATAAAAGAGTGCAGAAAGCCGGAGAGCCAGTCGAAGCATTTGTCAGAAGTTTATATGAACTAGCACAAAACTGTGAGTTTGGAGGCACAAAAGACGAACACATTCGAGACAGAATTGTGATTGGAATACTGGACCACAGTATTTCTGAAAAATTGCAGTTGGAGGCAAACCTCACGCTGGAACGAGCTATTCAGATAGCAAGGCAAAGTGCAAATAAAGCAGCAGAGTGCTAGCTTGCGTGTGGAGCACATGGTCGACGCTGTGTCAACATGTAAATTCTGCATTGAACACAAACCAACACAGAGGCACGAACCTCTCCTGACTTCTACTCTACCAGGGGGGCCCTGGCAGCGCATAGCAGCAGATCTGTGCGAGCATGAGAGTAAGAATTATCTCATTGTAACGGACTATTATTCCAGAGACATTGAAATAGTTCGTTTGTCTTCCACATCGAGTCGTGAAGTCATAAGTCGACTCAAGAGCATGTTCGTGAGGTGGGGAATTCCACTGGAACTGGTGAGTGATAATGCAACTCAATTTACATCCAGTGACTTCCAGGACTTTTCCAGAGAGTATGGATTTGTGCACGCAACTTCCAGCCCCCACTACCCTCAGGCGAACGGTGCTGCCGAACGAGCGGTTCAGACTGCAAAGAACATTTTGAAGCAGCCTGACCCCCATCTGGCCCTGATGTGCTACAGAGCAACACCTAGTGCTGCTACAGGTGTGAGCCCTGTGTAAGGACCGACTGAACCCAGAGTGGTACGAGACCAGAACAGAGGCACAACTCAGAGTAACAATTATTTACAGTGTTTATTATGTACAGGTGATAAAAAGGGACACTTGGGGTCTTGGGAGTGCCTGGAAGAGAGAACAGGGTCAGGGTCCTACTGGTGGGATAGGTGGATCAAACTGATGCTCTGTTTGGTTTCTTACAGGGGATGTTGGGTCGGTGGGTTGGCAGCGAGTGGCAACAAGGCAGGAACTGGCAGACAAAGGCAGACGAAAACAGGATCCAGGGTTCACAAAACTGTGGACACAAAATCACAAGGTGAGCACTCTTATCAGACTGATACTTTCTGGCTGAAGTCATAAATACCGATTGAGGCACAATGCTCCAGCATTGGATCTCACTGGACTGCAGCCTTAAGTAGTGGAGCTCCTCGTTAGATGATGACCGTCAGCTGGCGTCAATCAGCGGCCATCTTGGAGAGGGCGGCAGGGCTGCAGACAGTGGGATTCCGACAGTACCCCCCCCTCAAGAACCGCCTCCGGGCGGTCCGCAGCGCTTCTCCGGGTGAGCGGTGAAGAAGGCGGTGATGAGGCTGGGATCCAAGATGAACGAGCGGGGTATCCAAGACCGCTCCTCGGGGCCATAACCCTCCCAATCCACCAGGTATTGAAATCCCCGACCACGGCGACGAACGTCCAAAATGGCCCGGACAGTGAAGGCCGGGTGGTTGTCGATCAGCCGGGCAGGAGGCGGAAGGTCGGAGAGAGGGCACAGAGGGCTCTCGGAGACTGGCTTGACCTGAGAGACGTGGAAAGTGGGGTGAATCCGCATAGACGAGGGAAGTCGAAGGCGCACCGCAGAACGGTTGATGATCCTCGTGATCGGGAAAGGACCGATGAAACGAGGAGCCAATTTCCTCGTAGTGCCCCTGATAGGAATGTCCCTAGTGGAGAGCCAGACTTTCTGACCCACCTTGTACACAGGGGCCGTAGAGCGACGGCGGTCAGCAAACACCTTATTTTGAGCAGCAGTACGTGAGAGGGCTGCCTTCGTCTCCCGCCAGACCCGCCGGCAACGACGGAAATGGTGCAGGACAGATGGAACCAGAACGTTGATCTCCTGACTTGGGAACAAAGGGGGAAGGTATCCAAGGGAAGCCTCGAACGGGGACATACCTATGGCAGAGGATTTGTGTGCATTGTGGGCATACTCAACCCAACTCAGATGTTTGCTCCAAGACGAGGGGTTGCGTTCGGCGACGCACCGGAGGGCGGTCTCAAGTTCCTGGTTACACCGCTCGGCCTGACCATTTGATTGAGGGTGGTAACCCGAAGTGAGGCTCGTTGTAGCCCCCAGAGTGGTGCAAAAGCTCTTCCAGACCTGCGAGATAAACTGAGGCCCCCGATCTGACACAATATCAGAGGGGATTCCGTGAATGCGGAACACATGTGTGACAAGGAGGTTGCACAAAAATAGAGGAAAAAACGACACCACCTCCATACGCGGTCAAGGCCACCGCCCCACCTGCCCCATCAGCAAGCCAGTGCCCCCTGTTTGAAAGAAAGAGGGGTGCGAGGAGGGGTGAGGAGGATGACACTGAGGATGAGGAGCACGTCCGGCCTGGTGGAACCATGGAGCAGAGAATGAGAGGTCAGAGAGCACAACATCTCCAGAGTGAGTTTGACCGGGAAGTCAGTTATGCTGATGAGAGAAGAGATAGGGAATGGCCAGGCTCATTGTCTCCACGTCCACGTGGGTATGACAGAGAGGAAGAGAGTCGAGCTGAGAGACGCTACGAGGAAGAAATGGGGAGGGGGTGTTACGGCCCATCCAAAGCAGGTAGCAAGCATGCAGAGAGGAGCAAACATGCAGGGGATCCGCAGGCTGAGAGGAAGAAAAAGTTCTTCTTTAAAGGGTCAGTGTCAGGCACCGTGGCAGAGTCAGAAGATGAGCTGGTGAGAGGGAGACCACACACACGCCCAGACAGTCCAGGAGGTGAGCCGCCGAGCAGGACAGAGGATGACTGGTACACTAGATCAGAGATAGGATATTCGGGCGCACAGGCGTACCCCCCACTTAGAGAGGAGCAAGAGGAGACGAGGCAGTTAAGTGAAAGGCTATATAAGGCAACTCAGCTGCCGTTGATGACCACAAGGGGTCCATTAGGTCAGGTGACCAGGTATAAGCCTTATAACATACGCGATGTGGATTCTCTCGTTTCGAAACTGCCGGATTTGGTGGATGGCGCGGCGAGATGGTTGGATCGATTTAATTCTCTGACTGTAGGGGTCAAGTTGTCAGTGGGAGATCTAAATGCCACATTTGCACGCTGCGCTAACACAAACACGTTCCAAACATACCTGAATTCGGAGGTACGGTTCAGAGGGTACCGATGCAGGATCGCAGAGGTTCCTGATGATACTCCTTTAGATGAAGTATATATGGATATTGGTCCAATTATAAAAGCGCTGTACCCTCTGCCAGTGGGGGAACAAGTCCCTGAGTTTCAGTGGGACAGAAAAATTGATCCGTATACATTCATGCAGGAATGTAAAGAGACTTGGGAGAAGGTCACAGGGGAGCGGGCACGAAGCCTTCAGCAGCGGCCATATTTCAGAAAAGCGGTTCTTGACGGACTCCCAGCTGAGGTGGTCGATGAGATGGAGAAAAATCCAGACATGATCACGGCCACACCAGACCGATGGGAGAAACATGTCGTACATCGTTTGAAGTATGTTAAAAAACAGGAGGATAAAGAGGCAGCCGAATTAGAGGTTGCAAAGAATCAATTAATTAAACTCCAGCTCTCAAGTGTCAGACAAACAGTTAATGAAAAAGCAAAAGAGAAAAAACAATTAGTGGTACAAGAAGTACCAGCTAACTCTAAAGAAACAGGAGGGGCAGTAGACGCCCCTGGGGTGGTTGCTATGCAACAGTGGTCTGAAACTCCTGGCCCGCGAGGCAGAGGTGGACATCCAGCAAGAGGAGCTGGACGTGGTTGGGCAGGTGGCCAGAGAGGGCGAGGGGGAACCTGGAACACAGGGGCTCCACAAGGGGGGCAGCAGAGGGGTGCCTGTTTCGTTTGCGGGAAAATGGGACATTGGGCGCGCACCTGTATCCACAGACAACAGATGTGGGGACAGCAGCAGCCGTACCAACAGCCCATGGGTCAGCAGCAACCCATGGGTCAGCAACAGGCGTACCAGCAACCCATGAGCCAACAACAGTTTTACCAACAACAACCCATGAGCGCACCGCAACCCTTTCAGCAGATGCAGATGGGAGGTCAACAGCAGCTACCTCAACAACAACTACCTCAACCACAACCACTGCAACAGACTCTACCTCAGCAGCAGGCAGTCCAGCCTTCCCTCACGACAGGGGGACGAGGCTTCCAACAACAATGAGACACCCCACAGAAAATCCTGAGCGTTGGGGGAGGGGCAGACCCAACCATTGAAGTGCAAGTGCGAAATGAGAGCTTGCAATTTCTGGTCGACACAGGAGCGACCTTTTCAACAGTGACTCACACCCCACCTGACTGCGAACTGTCACAGAGGTCAGTGG
>JBBPBX010113240.1:0-10488 GCA_038048925.1 Garcialebias charrua | reverse complement strand
TTTCTTAACCTCAAAATCAGTTTTTTCTCCTTAGTATCTGCATGTACCTGTTTCCAGACTTGACAATCACAATATGGTATTGTGGAGGAAGCGGGTAAACACTGAAATGATCATGTGAATCCTATCTTATCCCTGATTGGTGGAACTGGTGGTGTTACAACTCTCCCCATGTTACAACTATACCCGGTCTCCCCTACCTTTAACACCATTTTTATTATACTTTTACTGCTGTTAATATCATAATTTTTACCATTGGTGTGTGATACTGTTCATTAAATTTTTAAACCTCTTTTATGTTGTGTGTGTGAAGCACCTTGATAACAGTTTATCTGTTTTTTTTTTTCATTCAAGCTTTATTTATACAGGCTAGCCTCGTTGAGCCACGGGGACTCATTTACAAGAGGGACCTGTCTCACTCACACCTAGGGTCAATTTTAGAGTTACCAATCAGCCTAACATGCATGTTTTTGGACTGTGGGAGGAAACCGGAGCACCCGGAGAAAACCCACGCATGCACGGAGAGAACATGCAAACTCCACCCAGAAAGGCCCCCAGACCGGGATTTGAACCGGGGACCCTTTTAACTGTGCTATATAAATAAAATTGACTTGACTACTGTAGTTGTGACCCTTATTTTTTGGGGTGGGCTGTAACAAAACAATTAACATTATTAATGTGTAAAACATGTCACAATAACATAAAATACAATTCTTTGTATTAATGTTGTTTTTTTAAAGATCAAAAGGAAGTTTGCCAGTAGGGGTGTAGGAAAAAATAGATTTTTTAAAGACTCTGGATTCTTAGTCCTGGCGATTCAGAATCAATTCTAAATGCTCCAAAATCAATTTTTAAACATGTTTAATTTTACCCTGATGCATGCTCAATAATCCAGGTACAAAAATCTAAAAAAGCTAAGTCTGGTATTCAGCTCAGTCTTAACACCCTCTCACAGTGGATGAACCAGTTTGCTGATGACAGCCGAAACCAGCTGCTCACATGATGGAGGACCATCAGCCTAACAATGGATCGTTAGCACCCTGATGGTTGTTTGCTATTCACAGAGGGCTGAGTGATACCAGCAATGACAGCATTATTGTCCCCCTCTTATAATGCTTGAGTTAAAGGTTACTACACTTTGGTAGGCTGAAGTCTGTTTTTGTCTGTATATTTTGAATTATTTGTATGTGATGGACTGGAGACCTGTCCAGGTGTCCCACGCCTCTCGCACAGTGATGACTGGACATGGACACCAGTGAGCCCCATGACTCTTAAAGGAAGAAGTGGTTAAAGATGATGGATGGATGAATTATTTGTTCCTATATTTTTATTTTATTGTTTTAGAGGAATCCAGGCAACTAAGCTAACCTAATACAGTACTGGTAATTCAAGTTACAGCATTTAATGCATTCCTGTATTATTTGTTTGTATTTTTGGTATGAATATCAAATGATTCAAAAACTTTGATAAAGTACAGAACCTACAATTATTGTTTTAAATAAATGTTCTATTTGTTTACATTGTTGTTAATGTTTTCAGTTTAAAATTATTGTTTTAAATAAATGTTCCATTTGTTTACATTGTTGTTATTCTCAGTTTAAAATTATTGTTTCAAATAAATGTTCCATTGGTTTACATTGTTGTTTAATATTCTCAGTTTAAAATTATTGTTTTAAATAAATGCTCCATTTGTTTACATTGTTGTTTATTCTTTTCAGCTTGTCAGTTACAAAGCTGAAACTAAATTTATGACCATTTTAATAGAAAAATCATTTTTGAATCAAAAATTGTTTCTGAATCGAAAAATTGATTTTGAATCGAATCGTGATACCAAAAATCGGAATCAAATCAATTCTCCAGACACTGAGAGATTCATACCCCTATTTGCCAGCAAAGCTGAAATTCTGCACACCTTCCTAGGCAGAGTCTGTGTTGACAGTCAGTTCTGGGGGTTGGGTTAACGCAAATTAATGTAAATGAACAGCAATTGTTAACACCCCCAGGTAATGCTTCTGGAATGGGGACATTCTTCCAAAACTTTGAAGCCTGTTTTCTCCCTAATCTTATTTGCAGATTGCCAACATTGAAATGGCTGTATCTTCTTCATTTTTTTTTTTGAGCGACATGTGTTTGGCATCATCGGATAGCTTAGAACCCACACTTTAAGATTCTGTAAATAACTCAAAATGACCCAGGGGAGACTTGTTCCTGGTTTTGCCACGGCCAGTCACAAATATAAAGGTTGTCTAAGACATTCTTGCACCATATTCATCCACCCGGTCTCTACGATCACAGAACAGTAATCTCCTTCACCTTCCACGAACCAAATTAAGGACCATGGGAGACCGGGCATTCTGTGTGTGCCCCCCGCCTCTGGAACTCCCTCCCTGACTACCTGAGAGCTCCACAGTCACTGGTTGACTTTAAACAAGGCTTAAAGACCTTTCTTTTTAAGCAAGCCTACTCTGCCTCCACATGATTTTATCTTTGATCTTAGTTGATATTATCATTGTTTTTAATTGATTTTATTATTGATTTTTGTTGTTTTATCATTGATTTTACTTGATTTTATCACTTGTTTTTATTTGATCTTTGATTTTTGTTGCACTTTGTAGCACTTTGAGATTTTTGTTAATGAAAAGTGCATTACAAATTAAATTTATTATTATTATTATTATTGTTTGGTAACGTGCAGATTTCTGATTGACGCAAAGAGTTCAAACTGTAGAAATAAATACTGTAGCTCATATTTTTCCTAAACAAACAAAACAAGCAAAGTAAAATATGGCACACAAAAAGATTAAAACAAGGAGCACAAAGAGACTAAATGAAGACAAAGTCTGACAAATGTCATACAACACAAATATCGAGGTTCAAACTGCAAACTAACTAAATAAATAATAAGTGTCCTGAATTATGATTAGAAAAAACGAGAATGCATGAAAAAAACAATAATGAAATGTATATAATCAGTATAAAATATAAAATGATCATTATTATTGTTTTTGATTTTGTACATCTACCTTGTGGTGTTTTGCTAGTTTTTTGATACTTTGCATTTCACTTTGTATTTCTCTCTTATGTTTTTCCGTTGTTTGTTGTTTAAGGAAATTCTACCATTGCTGTTCATCATTTTTTAGTTTGTAGCAGGTTGCTTTTGTAAATGAGCCCTTGAAGCTCAATCAGATTTAACTGACTAAATAAAGGTTGAATGAATGAATGAATGAATTATACAAGTGTCACATGAGGACAA
This sequence comes from Garcialebias charrua, assembly GCA_038048925.1. Lineage (NCBI taxonomy): Eukaryota > Metazoa > Chordata > Actinopteri > Cyprinodontiformes > Rivulidae > Garcialebias > Garcialebias charrua. The sequence continues at coordinate 7,238 of JBBPBX010113240.1, read as the reverse complement.
ATCCCATAAATCTACAATCTGAGCAGAAAACAGAATAACTTTAGAATATCACACCCAAACACAAAGCATAAAATAACTGCAAATTTCACACTGAATGTTTTCCTAAGAGGTAAAGGAAAAAAAAGATGATTTTTAGATTTATCCTCAAAATGTCTGTTAATTATTTATTTTTGAACAAATGGAAAGAAGTTAAGGAAAAAAAAACTGAACAAGGTTTTAAAACAAGCCCAACAAAGTTGAGTCAGGTCATCTTTTTGTGTGTTGAAATGCTTTGTCTTTCATCCAAAGGACTTTGTCAGTCCAAGGAGCCACACCAAATTCAGTCTCACAAGCAGCACACTCACATAGTGGACCAACAAGTTTGATGGTGATAAAATGGTTCCTGGGGCCCGCCCTCTCCCCCGTCGACTCCGCTGAGGCAGCCATAGCCAAAGTGGTTCAAAACATCAAAGTTCATGCTCAATAATACAGGTAAAAAAATCCAACAACGTTCATACAGGCCATCTGGATGGTTTCTTTCTTTCTTTTTCTTTTTTTGTTGTTGTTGAAACATTTCATCCTTCATCCAAAGGACTTCGTCAGTCCAAGGAGCCACAACAAACTCCAACATAAATTGGCTCCAGAAACCATCTTATCACCAGCCAACTTGGCCCACTGTGTGAGTGTGCCGCTTGTGGGACTGAGCTTGTTGTGGCTGATGAAGTCCTTTGGATGAAGGATAAAACATCATAAAAAATAAAGAAACTGTCCAGATGACCTGACTGAACTTTGTTGGATTTTTTTACCTGGATTATTGAGCATGAACTTTGATATACCCAAACAAATGATATAAAATGAATTTGTGAGTCAAATTTACTAACAAGTTAATAAAAAGAAAGTAGGAAATGGGTTCAATCAGATAACGTCAGGAGGCGGGATCATTAATATCTACCGGTAGTTCTTTTTTGCTCCAAGTAAAATGCAGTGATTGAAACAAAATGGATTACCTGCAAAATCTTTTGTTTCCACTGCGTTTTCTTGTCTGAATTATGTATGAAAATGAAAACGACGATTAAACAAAGATCATTTTTAAGTGTTTAAGCTGCTGCAGTAAGAATGAGCAAAGAAAATCCCCTCCAGGGATGTAAATTATATTTTAATTTGTTTATTAACTAAGGGCTGTTGTTCATGCATGAAGGATAATAATTGAAGTAATAATTAGTGACACGTCCATAATATCAAATACACATTGTGCTGCTGTGTCTCAGCTGTTCAGGTCCTACGGATCCAATCTGAAGGATTCACGGACACATTATTTTTGGTTATTCCTGTTTAAACGTCTGCTGAGGTTTAAACAGGGTTTGGGTTTTAAGAGTGATAAAATCTCCATTAAACACAAAACAGTGTTCAGTTTTATTTAAACTAATGAGGTGGATAAATAAAGCTTCATCAACCAGCAGAAACTTAAAGTTCATCAACAGATTTCTGTTCTAGTCTTATTGATGTTCCAGTTGTAACCAGAACTGAGTTTTGCTTTTGTGTTCTGGGTTTTGTAAAACGAACTGTTCGTGAAAGCATCATTGCCATGTGGCGTCATTCATGGGTGTCTCTGACTTCTGACTCATTTCTCTGTTTGATACAGAACAAAGGTTTTATTCAAGGACTCGGCACGGGAACCTAAATTCATTTTGTTGTTGTTGTAATTGTTTTTTTTTCACTTCACCTGTAAAGGTTGTGAAAAAGCTGTCAAGCGAGATGGATCAGGATCGTATTGAGTGATTCACTCGAGGAGTCTCTGACCACAGAGTTCTGCTGCGGCTCTTCTGCGTACAACAAATTTAGACGGCCTGAATATTTGATGCAGTCTAAATGGAATCAGATGAATGTGTAAACACAGAATTCCTTCATTTATTTACTCTTGACTACACATGAGCGTGCAGCTATGACGGTTTATTTGGTTGAATCTATAAAATCTAATCAAAAACATAATAAGATCACGACTCAGTCTAGTTTAAGTGACTAACAATAACCCCAAGGCATACTGTAGCTTCTTTCAGCTGTTCCCTCTTCAGGGGTCACCACAGCCAGTCATCCTCCATCTCCCTCTGTCCTCACTCCAACTGCCTCCATGTCCTCTCTAACTGCATCCATATATCTCCTCTTTGTCTTTTTCCTGGCAGCTGCATTTCTAACATCCTTCTACCAATATACCCACTGTCCCTCCTCTGGACATGTCCAAACCATCTCAGTCTGGCCTCCCTAACTTTATCTCCCAGTTGTTCAACATGTGCTGTACCTCTGATGATCTCATTCCTGATCTTATCCATCCTTGTCACTCCTAAGGAGAACCTCAACATCTTCATTTCTGCCACTTCCAGTTCTTTCTCCTGTCTTTTTGTCCATGTCTCTGTCTCCAGACCATACAACATAGCTGGTCTCACCACTGTCTTGTAAACTTTTCTCCATCCACTCCATCCTGCCTGGACTCTCTTTTTCACCTCTTTACCACATTCCCCATTTTCCTGGACAGTGGACCCCAAGTACTTGAAGTCCTGCACCTTTGTGACCTCTGCTCCTTGTAGCCTCACTGTTCCACCCGCCTCCCTCTCATTCACACACATGTACTCTGTCTTACTACGGCTGACTTTTATTCCTCTTCTTTCAAGTGCATACCTCCACCTCTCCAAGTTCTCTTCCACCTGTTCTCACCACAGATCACAATGTCATATGCAAACATCATAGTCCACGGGGATAGTCCATAGTCCATCACCAAAGCAAACAAGAAGGGGCTCGGAGTGGATCCTTGATGAATCCCAAACCCAGTTTTTGTTTCTTCAATAGACCAACCTAAATAAAAGTATCATTGTGAGAATAGTTCTTGAGTTTACAAAGGATGAATCAAATGTATATTTTAACTTAGAACTTAAATTATAACCAAAATAACAATCACTTTAATATCAACATGTGAGGAGATTTTTTTTTAGTTTGGTAAGGATGCGCTTGTTCGAACTTATTGTTGTCTAGTTCTTTAAAATATGTGAACATTTTTTAGATTAAAAGATAATCTGAAACAAATCCTAGTATCCACAATATTCCTGGAGGCGTCACTGTAGAAGCGAATGTGCATTGAACTTCCGGTCCGACACCGGAAGTGCCTGTTTTCCATAGGCGGACTATGGATCGCGGGTGTTTTTGAAAGTTATTTTCATTCATTTTATCGGAGCAAACACAGCTTTTGTTTAAACGGAACGTTTACTGAAATGTCCTACCGGGGTTCAGGTACCTGCTGTGCTGTTCGCGGCTGCACCAACAACCGGACCAAGCTAAATCTTTGGCTAAAACAACAGTGTTTTCAACACGGACCCAAAACAAAGAAAGAGTGTTCCTGCATCCTACTCTATGGCTGTGTCTGCGCGATCAGGTAACATCTGTAATTTCTTTTTATTCAGGGAGGGTTTAATAATGAGAGTTTTGGATGATTTACTGTCTTAAAATGATATATGTCAGGCGCGACCAGTATTTTTAGCCGAGATAGATGCTAACAAACCTTAGCCGAGAGGCCGGAGCAAACGCGTTCGCTATTTATGTATTTTTAAATTATGTCAGCGCGATCAGGTCACATCTGTTATTTCTTTTTATTCGGGGAGGGATATTAATGAGAGTTTTGGAAGATTTACTGTCTTAAAACGATAGATCTCAGACGCGACTGGTATCTTTAGCCGAGATAGCTGCTAATAAACCTTAGCCGAGAGGCCGGAGCAAACGCGTTATTTTTAAATTATGTCTGCGCGATCAGGTAACATCTGTAATTTCTTTTTATTTGTCCCTCCTCTTTTAACAAAACGAGTGGTGTTCCCACATTTTTAATGAACTAAAACAACAAAGTTTGGACTGTCTTCAACTGTATTACTCGCATGTAAACAAACGGTGTTTCCGGTCAACCGGAAGTCGTGTGCACATTTCGCGCAAAGCATCATGGGACGTAGGAATAATGTGGATAGTAGTCCCTTACTACTTCGCGGTTCGTTTATCGTGGACTCGCTCTATCGCGGTTGTTCAAAATAAGATTGAACATGACACGCAATTGGCTGATTGAAGAATGAGCCGCACAATCGACATGGGATTTTTATTTAAATGTATTATTTAAAATTATTTAGCACAGACTGCACATTTGTGCAGCCCAGAGCTGCAGGGTAAACTTCCTCCTGCAGCTGATCAGCTGTTCACCGCGCAGAATGGAGAAGTGGGCGTGGCCAAAAGCACTTGCAGGTGACAAAGAGCAGAGAAGGCAGGGAGCTGACATCATAACATTCTGTGCTCCTTTAGATCAGTGTTTTTCAAGCTTTTTTGAGCCAAGGCACAGTGTTTTCATTGAAAAAAAATCCTGAGGCACACCATCAACCAAAATTGTAAACATAGATACACTGTATCTGCCTATATTAAATATATAGTCATTCTTATCAAATTGACTTGAATAGGAATGAAATAAACACAAAAATGTATTTTTTATCATATTTTATATTTCTTATTTCAAATTGCACTTAACATGTCTTCAAAAATACACCCGAACAGTACCACAACAATGTGGTCTTAAATTTAAAGAGGTTGTAGAAAGGGGGGGGGGGCTTTTTTGATAATTTCCAAGGCACACCTGACGATCACTCGCGGCACACTAGTGTGCCTAGGCACAGTGGTTGAAAAACACTGCTTTAGAGTGTTAAGAGTTTAGAAACATTGTTTAGAATATTTCAAGAGTGTGGAAAGAGTTTATAAACAAACAAAATATGTATATATATAATAAAATAAACTACTACTTGTAATATTGTTCCTAATTCGTGGTTTTTCACTTATTGTGGGTCTTCAGGTTACGGATCCCCCATGATAAAAACTACGCTCTATAAAAAAATAAACATTCCTATTACAGTAATAATAATAATAATGAATTTAATTTATAATGCACTTTTCATTAACAAAAATCTCAAAGTGCTAATGTGCAAAGTAAAGCAAAGTAATCCTTTAAGTGTTTCTTCTTTATGTATTCAACACTTAAATGAAATTGCTCAACAACTGCTTATGTCAGGAACTTGATGAAATAATTTTCTGCCTTCATTTATCTTTTTCAGCAGTAATCTTTGTACCTTTCACGTCAGCGTCTGTTGAGCTGTTTGTTGTTAAATTCCAACCCTTTCTTTTTTGTCCTGTTTAGTCATCCTCTCTGCCGATGTGGTGGCACAGAATCCGGTATCGATCCAGTTTGCGAAAGACCCATTGCTGATTCAGACTGGTGCTGAAATCTTGTTTACAGTGCAGACTGCATCTCAGTCTCAGGTCTTCTCTATGACATGGCTGTACAAAGGAACCATCACTCTGGGTTTATGGACCAATGGAAGCCCAGTGGTGAACCCCGTGAGCCAGTTTCAGAACAGAGTCACCATCACTGCCAACCAGCTCCGAATTGGAAATGCCCAGCTCCAAGATGCAGGGGAGTTCAAGGTGGTGGTGGTTCCCATTGCTACATCGGGCTTGACCGAAAACTCCAAATCTGTTCAGCTGAGGGTGTTCGGTAAGTGATGAAGATTGAGTGGTGGAGAAGCAGGTGTGGTGGAGGTCCGGGTGAGAAAATGAAGGCAGCGGCGATGTTCAGGAGGAAAAATGATAAAGTAAAGGGGGATTTGGGGAGTACAAGAACTAATCTGGGATGGATAATGAAATTAGTGACCCATAGAAGGCGAGGTACGATTAATGAAAAAAGAGGAGGAGAAGAAGCAAGTAGCTCAGGGCTTTATGCCAATTAAAACTCATTTGTAATGCACCACTCATGGTCTTAGATGTTTGATATGGTCTAAATGTGGTGCCGCATGTAGAGACCGTACAAACTGTATTTGCATACATTTATATTCAGTACTGTAATGGAGCCTGAACAGCTGAGTGTTTTTATTTTCAGCCCACGCTGGAGCGATGACGCACAGTCTCTCGTCCTTTTGACCCTCGTGGGGTAGCAGGGCAACCAAACTGCTGTGCAGCCGGTCTGTTATCGCTGAAAGGTCTCGTTCTCCAAACTCACAAGTGCTGGTTCACATCATGGGACAGCCTGGTCCTTGAGCACGACTCCCCATTACTCACTAGTTACTCGTAAATTCGAAAGCTGCTTAAAACTTTAAATATGAAAAGCCACTGCTGAGTCACAGGCAAGTGGCCGCTCTAAAAATTCAAGTAATTAGAGCTTTTTTTTTTAAAAAATAGGGGCTCTAATGTTTTTGTTTGTTTGCTGTTGCAGCCTTTACCCGCATCCCCTTCCTCCATCCTCGTCTCCCCGTCCAATTATTTAACTTGGGCAGTTTGCCAAAAGGCATTTTGCTACTACTCGCGCCGTCTGCCCTCTCATGCGCCATCTGTGCTTCTCTCTGAACGCTGTCCCTTCTCGCCCATCTCTTGCTTTGATTACAACAAATTATCCTCAACAGAAACATCAAACTGTGCCCTATTGTTCTGTCACTCTTACTTTTGAAGTGTACTCTCGCTCGCACTCTCCGGCTCCACGTCTGCGGTAATGGCTATTTAAGAAACATTTTCTCTGCGTGCAGCCAAGGTAAAATGCTTCTTTTTTTACATTTCCTTTTGTAGATGCAGTGACTGGGGTGACTGTGTATGTTCCCTCCGTGGCAGTGGAGAATAAAAATGTGTCTTTGAGTTGCACGTGGATCTCTGGGACGGAGGTTACGGTCCAGTGGAGCAAAGGAGGCGTAACCGTCACCGCTGACTCGAGAATCAGCATCTCAGGCGGCACTCTGGTGATCAGCCCAGCCAGTCGGAGTGATTCCGGGGACTACACGTGTAACGCCAGCAACCCTGCCAGCTCTCAATCTGCCACAAGGAGCCTCACCGTCTACTGTGAGTTAACCACTGGCCAAGACACGAGGCAGATAATCTGCTGTAACCACAACAAATGGCAGTAGCTTATCTCCCTATCCACATTGCACTGCACACTGTGTGCTAAATTGCACCCGGCTTGCACAAGACCTACTTCTGTAAGCCCACAGTGCTGCTGGCTTTGTCTTTATCACATCATTAATTCTGATATGACGTTTTCACTGTAGTATCTCATGCAACACTTACCTACTGCATCAGTGTCCATGAAAATTCAAAGAATCTTTCTTTACCCACATGAAAGCCCCAAATGCAAAAACAAGTATATACTTAGGCATAAGGAAATGCATGCCAAGTTAAAATAAAACATTTCTTTTCAGTGGCATAGAAAT
>JBBPBX010113239.1:0-10488 GCA_038048925.1 Garcialebias charrua | reverse complement strand
CGGACAAATTTAGCAATCTAAGTTAAAGCGAAGCGTCGTCAGTTTGGGAAGCAGAAAGTTAGATGAACAAGAAACAGCAGGTTCTAATTTAGGTCTGCACCCGTATTTATTTGAGTCTTACCTTTTCAGGAAGCGAGGGAGCTCCGAGGGGAGGGCAGCTTTGTTTATTCCATTCTTGACGAAGGTTTATATCTTTTGGGAAAGTGAAAAGGCTCACTTGTTCACTGATGATATTAGAACACCCAAATGCGACACAACGTAACGGCATTTTTCAAGTTATACAAAAATAAATAGGCGATCTGGCAGAGAATGGATATGCATTATCATTGCAGACGCCAACTGAGGTTCTTCATCCTACGTCACAGATGTTGCATTTGTGTGTAGGCGGATGTCCCGTGAAGAAACACGGTTTTTAATTTTAAACTCACTTTGAAATGAATTTTCATTAATATATCATTTTGTTTGCTAAAACAAACATAGTTGAATGATACAAGACATTTATGTTGTGTCACTATATGCAAAGTTAAAAGATGATGTCACAGACACTTTAAGTGTGTATAAATACTGGAAAGAGTGACATTACACAAAACAAATCAATAAAAAGGAGCAATAATGAAAGCTGTCTTCAGTTTTCCAGAACATCTAAGACTTATTTCTTTTTGTATCCATCATATTTCTTAACTCTCTCGACTCTATGCTTCCTTTCCTCCTCTCTTTCCTCGTGTGAGCTCTTGAATCTAACCCTGCTGGATGACATTACTGTGTGCCTGCTGGCCCCATCTGCCTGCCTGGGGACTCTAAAATAAAACACAGCAGTGGGAAGAGGCAGAGCGAGAGCACATACTGCAAAGGCAGGCTGACTGACATGCTCTAACAGAGCACACGCGCACACAATGTGTGAAACAGCTCGCAGAGGACAGAATGTGCATCAAAGTATGGGCTGAATGGCCGTTTGTGCACGCAGAGCGGTGTGTGCGCAGCTGCAGGCCTACTCAGCTGCGCCCTGTCAATCATTTATGACCTCACGCTCAGAAAAAGAGGTGGACAGGCATGAAGGAAGAGAGATAATGTTGCTGAATTTTGCCTTTTGTCTGATGAAAAATAAGTCGAGGAGGGGAAAACGAGCTTGGGAGGACATACAAGAAGGTTTTGTCAGAGTGCACATGTAGTGTGAAGAACACACCACTGCTGGAACCTCACAGCCTGAATTCAACATCCTTCACCCTGAACAAGTGACAAAAAGATAACCACGTTTCACTTCAGTGGTTCACGCCCCCTTCTCAGCCCCCCCACCCCCAGATCTCACTGTCTTTCCACATGGCTGGCCATCCTCTCCCATGTCCCAGAGGATGGGAGGCTGTGCAGCAGCGTGGCAGGCTGTCAGGGGAACACAGGAGAGCTGGGAACATGGAGTGACTGGAACGAGGTGGCAATGGGTTGAGGAGGAAGTGAAGTCTGTAAACATGAGGTCACCTCACTGTGGTTTAGCCATAGCAGCTTATAGCAAAAGATACAAAAGATTGATGTCGAGAAAGAGGAAGAAAAATCGGATCTTTCACCGTTTATTCCTGAACACAAAAATAATCGCTGCCACACACAGCTGGAAATAACAAGGCAGCAGGCGACATGGCAGCCGGTGCCAATCACACAGTCTAGCTCAAACACAACGCCAGCAAACCAACATGTTACTTTTATTGACCTGCAGTCGCACACATCCTGGGGAAATCAGAGCAATTTTGAAAATGGCACCACTCGACCGAGAAAAGCATGATTCCATCAAGTCCCTGCACAATCTAAGCAGTGATTTCTGATGTATAACACGGGAGGCAAAAGCTCAAATACAATTTTGTTCAAAGTTACGACCTTTGACTGAGAAAACTAAATTGTGTTTCTAATAAATTCCACATACAATCAAACAAGAACAGTTGGCGATGGGTTTACAGTTCAGGGAACAAAAATAAACTGGGTTTTTCTAGGAAGGGTTTTGAAAAAGTAATTTCCCTATGAGCATTTTTTTTTGTCACGTTAAGGTCGATCTGTTCTACTGAACAGGCGCATAGCTTATCATTAACTTTACTAAATGTATTTTTATTATTTTGCATTTTATAATCTTTATGTATTTTATATTTCAATTTGTCACTGATAATGTTTGCACTATATTGGTTTGTTAAGTGTCCTTGGGTGTCCTGAAAGGCGCTTTTAAATAAAATGATTATTATTATTATTATTATTTATGATTTAAAAATCAAGATGAAGAGATTCAGCAAGACCAGAAATATTCTGAACGAGCCATCCATCCATCCATTTTCTTCCGCTTATCCGGGGTCGGGTCGCGGGGGTAGCAGCCTAAGTAGGGAGGCCCAGACTTCCCTCTCCCCAGCCACTTGGAGCAGCTCCTCTGGGGGAATCCCAAGGCGTTCCCAGGCCAGCCGAGAAACATAGTCCCTCCAGCGTGTCCTGGGTCTTCCTCTGGGTCTCCTCCCGGTGGGACATGCCCGGAACACCTCACCAGGGAGGCGTCCAGGAGGCATCCTAACCAGATGCCCGAGCCACCTCAACTGGCTCCTCTCGATGTGGAGAAGCAGCGGCTCTACTCCGAGTCCCTCCCGGATGACTGAGCTTCTCACCCTATCTCTAAGGGAGAGTCCAGACACCCTGCGGAGAAAACTCATTTCAGCCGCTTGTATCCGAGATCTCGTTCTTTCGGTCATAACCCAGAGCTCATGACCATAGATGAGGGTAGGAACGTAGATCGATCGGTAAATTGAGAGCTTTGCCTTTTGACTCAGCTCTCTCTTCACCACGACAGACCGGTACAGCGCCCGCTTCACTGCGGACGCTGCACCTATCCGCCTATCGATCTCACGCTCCAGTTTTCCCTCATTCGTGAACAAGACCCCGAGATACTTAAACTCCTCCACTTGGGGCAGGACCTCCTCCCCGACCTGGAGAAGGCATGCTACCCTTTTCCGGCTCAAGACCATGGCCTCGGATTTGGAGGAACTGATCCTCATCCCGGCCGCATCACATTCAGCTGCAAACCGCTCCAGCGAAAGCTGTAGATCACGAACTGATGAAGCCAATAGGACCACATCATCTGCAAAAAACAGAGAAGAGATTCTAAGGCCACCAAAACGGATCCTCTCAACACCTTGGCTGCGCCTAGAAATTCTGTCCATAAAAGTTATGAACAGAATCGGTGACAAAGGGCAACCTTGGCGGAGTCCAACTCTCACTGGAAACGAGCCTGACTTACTGCCAGCGATGCGGACCAAGCTCTGACACCGGTCGTACAGGGACCTAACAGCCCATATCAATGGGCCTGGTACCAGAAAATATGTCACAGCGGTAATTCCCCAGCAGTAATTCCACAACGATAATTCCATATCGATTAGAGTTGGTGATTTCATCAGCAACAATTGTTTTCATAATCAGCATGTAGAGGGGATCCCTCGATTGACGCAGAGGAGGCGACCCTTGGATGAAGGTTGAAGACCAAGCGTTGGAGCTGCAGGTCCCCACATCGAAGGTTGTTGGCTGGTTGGTTTCCAGTCAGTGCCACTCTGGTTCTATGTGTCATGCAATTATGTGGTTTTTAGGTGGGCTTATGATTGGGATTTTACATTAGCCTTACCTATATGCACCTGGTATGTAAGCTATCATGGTTTAGATCAGCTACAATTACCAATTAAGGGGTGGATCAATTCTGTAAAATTAGAAATAGGGATCTATACCTATAAAATTTTGGAGGGCTTCTGTAACGAAGGCCTCTAATTCCAAACTATTCCTCCATTCATTACTTAGTTTAGGTTAAACTAAAATAGAAAAATGAAATATAGTTTGATCTAAATGTCTGTTGTCTTTTAGACGAACGACGTAGGATTTGGTATTCCTAATAAATTTTGAAGTCTATGGCGAGACTCATCAAAATGAATAGATAATCTAGAATAGAAACGATCGAATCGGTTCAATTTAGAAATTGTGAGACCAGTGTAGTTTATGGTACCTTGAGTAGCTTTAAACTACATTGACTCTTCGACGATTGAGATTTACCGTATTCGTCGGCCTATAAGTCGCACCGGAGTATAAGTCGCACCAACCAAATATGCCCAATTAAATGGAAAAATCAACGTATAGGTCGCACCGGCCTATAGGTTGCACCTCACGTGAGCTGGTGTTTTGCCCAAAATGGACTGGCTGCCAAATTGTTTGGAAGGACTTTGTTGAACTTTTCATTAATAAATGAACATTTTTTTTATATTTTGTGTCTTTCATCATTTATCTTTAAAGATAAACACATAGAAATATATTTTTATTAGCTGACATCACAGTAAAAAACGTGTCTCAGTTTAAAATGATGACAGAAACAGATACTGTATTTATTTTATGGCTTTTATTTATTTATTCAAAACCTTTGAAGTCTTCATCTTCTGTGTCTTAATTAATAAATGAACATTATTTTGGACTGGCTGCCAAATTGTTTGGAAGGACTTTGTTGAACTTTTCTTTAATAAATGAACATTATTTTTTTATATTTTGTGTCTTTCATCATTTATCTTTAAAGATAAACACATAAAAATATATTTTTATTAGCTGACATTACAGTAAAAAACGTGTCTCAGTTTAAAATGATGACAGAAACAGATACTGTATTTATTTTATGGCTTTTATTTATTTATTCAAAACCTTTGAAGTCTTCATCTTCTGTGTCACTGCACCATTTTTGGACCAGGCAGATGTCAACAGTGTAGGTACTATAAAGGGTTTCTTAGCGCCCATAGCGGCCGAAACTGGTACTGCACCATTTTTGGAGCTTTTGACCAAAGTCACATTATGACCAAAATGTTGGAAAAATCGACGTATAAGTCGCACCGGCCTATAAGTCGCAGGGCTTAGAAATGTAGGCAAAAAGGTGTAAAAAGGTGCGACTTATACGCCGGAGAATACGGTAACAAAACGAACTGTATGTTGTCAAAAAAAAAAGGTGTTCAATACAGGATCAACTGGACTTTATTTGTTGCAGAAAACGTTTCGGCTTCTGTCCAGAAGTCTTTTTCAATTCTGAATGGAAGCTGTGAGAACGAGAAGTTTTATACAGGCTTACAAGTCACGCACCAACATATGAAATTGGAAACTGAAATAACTGAACTGTATGTTGGCATAGTTAAATCCATATCAGTCATTAACCAATGTTAATACAAAACCTTTTTGGCTGGGAGTGTTCAGAACCAAAACAATATCTCAACTAATGACAACAGTAATGACTAAACAACAAGGAAACAACGTTTCACTGCTTCGACACACTCTTGTCGTCAGATTCCAAAGTGCAACACACAAGAAAAACAGGTCTCAACTTTATGACCGAGGTCAAATTAAATCTCGTGGATTTAAACGGTTGTTAAGGTTAGTTTTTGTTGTGGGTTTTAGGCTTAGCGTTTCTAAGTTCAAATTGGACAATGCGACTTATAGGGTGGGAAAGTACGGTAGTTTAAACCTGATTAGTTTATTTACTATCTTGTGTTTGGACGACCTTATTATCCCATGAAGTCGGTAAGTTTGTGAGATCTTTGTCTTTTGTGGATTCATTGAACGCCTTGTAAGGTTTGATCTGATTTCGATGTACCCATTTTGCCTTTTCCAAGTCCACAAAGTACATGTAAACTGGTTGGGCAAACTCCCACGCACCCTCCAGGACCTGTTGAGGGTGTAGAGCTGGTCTAGTGTTCCACGACCAGGACGAAAACCACACTGCTCCTCCTGAATCCGAGGTTCGACTATCCGATGGACCCTCCTCTCCAGAACCCCTGAATAGACCTTACCAGGGAGGCTTAAGAGTGTGATCCCCCTATAGTTGGAACACACCCTACGGTCCCCCTTTTTGAATAGGGGAACCACCACCCCAGTCTGCCAATCCAAGGGAACTGCCCCCGATGTCCACGCGATATTGCAGAGTCGCGTAAGCCAACACAACCCCACAACATCCAGAGCCCTAAGGAACTCAGGACGAATCTCATCCACCCCCGGAGCCCTGCCACCGCGGAGCTTTTTAACCACCTCGGCGACCTCAGCACCAGAGATTGGAGAGCCCGACCCAAAGTCCCCAGGCTCCGCTTCCTCAGTGGAAGACGTGCCAGTAGGATTGAGGAGGTCTTCGAAGTATTCCGCCCACCGACTCACAACATCCCGAGTTGAGGTCAACAGCACGCCATCCCCACCATAAATGGTGTTGGTCGCGTACCGCTTTCCCCCCCTGAGACGCCGGATGGTGGACCAGAATCGCCTCGAAGCCGTACGGAAGTCATTCTCCATGGCCTCTCCGAACTCCTCCCACGCCCGAGTTTTTGCCTCAGCAACCACCCGAGCCGCATGCCGCTTGGACTGCCGGTACCTATCTGCTGCTTCCGGGGTCCCACAGGCCAAAAAGGCCCAATAGGACTCCTTCTTCAGCTTGACAGCATCCCTCACCGCTGGCGTCCACCACCGGGTTCGAGGATTGCCACCACGACAGGCACCAACAACCTTGCGGCCACAACTCCGATAAGCTGCCTCGACAATAGAGGCGCGGAACATGGCCCACTCGGGCTCAATGTCCCCCGCCTCCCTCGGAACGAGGGAGGCGGGGGATGACACACTCCCTTCACAGATGACACACTCCCTTCACAGATGACACACTCCCTCGGAACGAGAAAGGTGGGGGGGGCAGGCGGGGAGGCATTCTGAACGAGCCGAAAACACCAAAAGAAATGGAAGTTCTTACTGAAAGTTAGTAAAATAGATCAAGTTAATAGAGGCTTGCACATTTACAAGAATAAAAAATTAAAGAAACACAAATTTGAGCTACCGTATTAAAATTTAACTGGAAAGAGAAAAGACTGAACTTTGTATTATATTTTCATCTTGCATATATTAAATGTGCACAAGTCATTTATATCAGGCCGGTCTGGTTGGAGAAATAAGAGAACTGAAAGAACTGGTAACTAACAAAGACAAGAGAATTGCAGAATTAGAGCAAAAAATAGAGGTTTTAGAACAATTCACAAAGCAGGAAAACGTGGTGATCTCAGGACTTGATGTTAGTAAGTGTCGGACACGTCAAAGAGCTTCTAATAACAATGATCCAAATGAGTATGAATCTCAGGAAGAACAGGAGAGTCTGGAGAAACTTGTAGTTACTTTTTTACAGGACATGAACATGGACATAAAATATGGGGACATTTCGTTCTGTCACACCCTGCCCAATAATTCACCAAGATTCAAACCGTCAGTGGTCGTTAAGTTCATTGGCAGGAATACAAAAAACTATGTCATGCAAAATAGAAGAAATCTGCAAGGAACAAACGTTTACATAAATGAACATCTTACCAAGAAAAATGGAAAAATTGCAAAAGAAGCAAGGTGGTTAAAAAACAAAGAAAAAAAATAGCATCAACATGGACTAGAAATGGATACGTCTTTATCAAAGCAAAGGAAGGGTCTCAGCCTAAAATGATAAAAGAACTGACGGATCTGGATGAATTCAGGAGATGAAAATTACAAATCAATGAAACAACTCACAATGGATAAAATATACAGTGAAATGAACAAATACATTAGAACATGACAACATACGAAGACTCAGAAGCTAAAATATATAATGTTGAAAATGTGATTGATGCAAATTTTTTTCCTGTAATAAAAGATAGCGAATATTATAATGAAGAGCAGTTTAATGACATCAATATATCAAATGGAGTTCTCTCCATTATTCACTTTAATAGCAGAAGTATAAATGCAAACATATCCAAAATAACAGATTACTTAAAACAATTAAATAGAACTTTTACGATAATAGCGCTGTCAGAGACATGGCTTAATGATGATAACACAAGTAATATTCACATCGAGGGGTATGAATTATATCATATG
Source organism: Garcialebias charrua (assembly GCA_038048925.1). Classification (NCBI taxonomy): domain Eukaryota; kingdom Metazoa; phylum Chordata; class Actinopteri; order Cyprinodontiformes; family Rivulidae; genus Garcialebias; species Garcialebias charrua. The sequence continues at coordinate 2,583 of JBBPBX010113239.1, read as the reverse complement.
AACAGAAATAATAAAAGAGGTGGTGGTGTCGCACTATTTGTCAATAATGAAATAAAATGTAAATTAAATAATGAAATGTCAATAATAGTTGATAATATTATGGAAATGATAACAATAGAAATTATAAACAAAAACGATAAAAACATAATAATAAGTTGTGTATATAGATCACCAGGAGCAAATATAGAAATATTCACTGATAAAATCTTGGAACTAATGGAGAAGAGTTTTAATAAAAATATTTTTTTGTGTGGAGACTTTAACATTGATATGGGAAATAAAACAGATTCAAATAACATAAGCACATTTATAAACTCAATGTACAGTTTAAATATGTATCCATTGATATCAAAGCCAACAAGAATTACAACTCATAGTGCCACAATAATTGATAATATTTTCACAAATATAACAAATGGGGATGTGATAGGTGGTATCTTAACGACCGACTTAAGTGATCATTTACCAGTTTTCACAATCTTTAAAAATGATCAAAATATCACAAAAGCAGTCACAACGAAGAAAAAGATCATAAACACATCAAAAAAAGTTTTGGAAAAATTGAAAGAGGATCTGGATAAACAAGACTGGAATGATGTGTATGTTGATGATGCGAACAGAGCATATGATGAGTTTATGAATATCTTGGAAACCCTGTATGTAAAGAATTGTGTGCAAACAAATTACACAAAGAGAAATACGAATGATCAACCATGGATGACAAAAGGGTTAAGAAATGCATGTAAAAAAAAGAATTATTTGTATTCATGTTTCTTGAAATTACGAAGTCAGAGCGCAGAAGAAAAATATAAAAAGTATAAAAATAAATTAGTAGGGATTATAAGGAAACATAAGAAAGAATATTATAGTAAATTATTAGATAAAACTAATGGTGATATGAAAGCAACATGGCGAGTAATGAATGGTGTACTGAAGAATCATAAAGCAAAAACTGGTATTTCAAAATATTTTGTAAAAGACAACGATGAAGTTCATGATGAAAATGAAATTGTTAATGGATTTAATCAATATTTTGTAAATGTTGGATCAAGCCTTGCAGCTAAGATACCAAAAGTAGATAAAAATATGATCCACTCAATTACAGGTTGTGCAAATAGTATTTTCCTAAATGGAACTAACAAAGAGGAAATAATGAATGTAGTAAAACATCTTACAGACAAGAGATCGAAAGACTGGGTGGACATGGATATGATGTTTGTAAAGGACATAATGAGCCATATTATTGAGCCGTTCACATACATATGTAACTTATCATTTTCAACAGGAATTTTTCCAGATAATATGAAAGTAGCTAAGGTCGTTCCTCTTTTTAAAAATGGTGATAAATGTGTATTCAACAATTATAGACCTATATCCTTGTTACCACAGTTTTCAAAAATTCTTGAAAAACTATTTGTGAACAGACTAGACCAATTTATAGATAAACAAAATATTCTAAGCAACAGTCAGTATGGGTTTAGATCAAAAAACTCTACATCAATGGCTCTCATGGAACTAATGGAACAAATAACTACTGCTGTCGATCAAAAACAACATTGTATCAGTATTTTTGTTGATTTAAAAAAAGCATTCGATACTATTGATCACACCATTCTCCTTGAAAAACTGAACAAATATGGTATTAGAGGACCAGCATTACAGTGGGTATCTAGCTACTTAAAAAATAGGAAACAATTTGTACAAATAAATGATGTAAGATCTGACCTCTGTAATATCACATGTGGAGTTCCCCAAGGCTCTGTACTTGGACCAAAGCTTTTTATTTTATATGTGAATGACTTGGTAAATGTGTCAGGACTCCTTAAATGTGTACTTTTCGCTGATGATACCACTTTTTTCTGTTCAGGTGAAGATATAGAACAAATGTTAGAATTGATAAAGACAGAATTTGTCAAGATACAAACTTGGTTTAAAATAAATAAATTATCATTAAATCTAGAAAAAACTAATTACATGATATTCGGTAATAAAAAGAAAACTGTTGATGTTCCACTCAAAATTGAGGATGTTGAGATTTGTAGAGTGAATGAGGTGAAGTTTTTGGGTGTTATCATTGATGACAAACTGACATGGAAACAACACATAAATTCTGTAAGAATAAAAATAGCTAGATCGATAGCAGTACTGTACAAAGTCAGAGACCTATTAAATGATAAAGCTCTGTATTTATTGTATAACACAATCATTGTTCCACACTTAATCTATTGTATTGATGTTTGGGGGAAAGCGTGTAAAACAATCACAAAGCCTATTTTTGTATTACAGAAAAGAGCTGTAAGAATTATCACTAGAAAGCATTACCGTCATCCATCAAGTACATTATTTTATCAACTAAAATTATTGAAGTTCCATGATTTGGTAGACTATAATATTTTATCAGTTATGTATAGAGCTCAAAATAATGCATTACCTTTAAATATCCAAATGCACTTTGTTAAAAGACAAAGTTGTTATAATCTTAAGGGAACAGAGTTGTTTGTAAAACCACAATTCAGAACCAGTTTGAAGGGACGTTCTACCTCAATCCAGGGAATTAGATTATGGAATGGCTTGGAGAATGTA
>JBBPBX010113238.1:0-10488 GCA_038048925.1 Garcialebias charrua | reverse complement strand
GTTTCAAAGATGCACCTACGAAGTTTTATGGAGCGTGACACCACCAAGCTCCATGATGATGTTGCCATGGGTTTGTCAACGGTTGAACAGAAGCTCTGCAGCCATTTCACTCGGGTTGAAATCATTGGGAAAAGAGGCCGAAAGGTTGCAGTTTTACTCGCACCAAATGTGGTGGATGCACTGACTTTATTGGCAAGTAAGAGAGAGACATGTGGTGTTTTACAAACAAACTTATTTCTATTTGCAAGACCTAAATCAATGAGTCACTACAGAGGACATGCAAGCCAGTGTGGAGCATAGCACCCAGAGTTCCTCAGGTCAACACAACTACGGAAACATGTAGCCACGCTCTCACAAGTCTTGAACTTAAAAAACAATGAACTTGACCAGGTTGCAGACTTCTTGGGCCATGACATCCGTGTTCACAGGGAATTTTACAGATTACCAGCTCCCCCAACACAACTGGCAAAGATATCCAAGCTACAGGTTGAAAAAAATTTGGAAGAATTTTTTTTTAAAAATAAAGTATTTAAAAGTGTAACACAGATTTATACAATATTAATACATAATACAGAAAGGTACATACCCCAGATACTGGTAGCATACTGGTTATTTAACCAGTATGTATCTTTTGTACCAGACTATTCTATAAAATGACATGTTATCTTGTACTCAATTGGTATGTACCTGGTACCTATGCAACCTGGCTTTATAATGAAATGACTAATTACCTAGTTGCCTGGTGTGTACCGAGGTCTTTGTTACAATCAAAAAAATGTGTTCAATAAAAAAACAACTGGACTTTTATTTGTAGCAGAAGACGTTTCGCCCTTCATCCAAAAGGCTTTCTCAATTCTAAGAGAAGAGACCTGTCCAGGTGTCCCTGTGATGGACTGGAGACTTGTTATTATTATAACTTGTCAGTTATTATTATTATTATTATTATTATTATTATTATTGTTATTATTATTATTTTTATTTTTATTATTATTATTATTATATTACTTGTAAATGTGTCCCTGTGATGGACTGGAGACCTGTCCAGGTGTCCCTATGATGGACTGGAGACTTGTCCACGTGTCCCTGTGATGGACTGGAGACTTGTAAATGTGTCCATGTGATGGACTGAGACTTGTCCAGATGTCCCTGTGTCCCCCTTCAATGTAGCCAGTCCAAAGTTGGACAGATTCTGGAAAAAGCAGCAATATCTGATCCTAATATGTCAGACACAAGTTTCCCTGTTTTTCCCAGCACTTCAAAATGTTGCTTTTCTCCTGACACAAGGAATATTGGAGAAAACACATTTAAAACATAAGGCAAAGCAGTCTGCATTCTATCATGAAATCTCAAGTGGAGTTTGTAAGATCATTAAAAGTTGCTCACATGATCAAGGAGGGCCTGCAAACTGGTTGATCCATTGTGAGAGGGTGTTATTTATGAGACTGAGCTGAATGCAGCACCTCAGACTGAGGAAGTCTTTATTTAGGGCCTTGTCATCAAATTTATCAGTGAACTTAAAAGGTATGTGGAGCTTTATTAGTGTTAACAAAAAATACAATTTTTCCTATTTATATATCTAGGTTGAGGAATCTTAGCAAATAAATCCTTTGCAAAATATGACTTTCTTTTGGAATATCGAGGTGAACTGATCACCAAGGAGGAATGTGAGAGGAAGCAACAGGTTTGCGATGAATCGATGAAAGTGTTTTTGTTTGAATTGTACTTTGATGTAAAAACTGTAAAAAAAACTTTGTCGAGGAAGTCTTCTTTTATAAGACTGAGCAGAACACAGCATGTAAGACTGAGGAAGTCATTCGTCCGAAACACGTCTTCAGTCTGAGGGGCTGCATTCAGCTCAGTCTTATAAATAGCACCCTCTCACAGTGGATCAACCAGTTTGCAGGTCCTCCTTGATCATGAGAGCAGCTGGTTTTGGCTGTTCAGCAAACTCGTTGATCCACTGTGAGAGGGTGCTATTTATAAGACTGAGCTGAATGCAGTACCTCAGACTGAGGAAGTATTTATTTATAAGACTGAGCTGAATACAGCATCCAAGACTGTGGAAGTCATTTGTCCGAAAGGTTTCCTCAATCTGAGATGTTGCATTCAGCTCAGTCTTATAAATAGCACCCTCTCACAGTGGATCAACCAATTTGCTGATGATAGCCAAAACCAGCTGCTCTCATGATCAAGGAGGACCTGCAAACTGGTTGATCCACTGTGAGAGGGTGCTATTTATGAGACTAAGCTGAATGCAGCACCTCTCACTGAGGAAATCTTTATTTATAATACTGAGTTTAATGCAGCACCTCACACTGAGGAAATCTTTATTTATAATACTGAGTTGAATACATTATCTCCAGACTTAGACGAAAGACTAAACGTTTCCAGTTTTTTTTTTTTTTTTGCTTTGCTTTGTGTTGTTTTTTTGAATGTCCTGAGGACCAGACTTAGCTTTTTTGATTATTCTACTAGAATTATTGAGCATTCATCAGGGTATTTTAATTTTAGTATGTGTCTTGTTCAACAAGCTTTCTAGTGTTTTATGTTTTCATGTAACAAATGTGATGCCCTGTGATAAACTTGCGAACCGTGAAAGGTGCACCCCGCCCCTTGCCCTATGATTGCTGGATATGGGCACCGGCGACCCCCGTGACCCAAAATGGAAGAAACGGGTAAAGATAATGGATGGATGTAGCAAATGGGCAATGTTTAGGCTGATGGTCCTCCTTGATCATGTGAGCAGCTGGTTTTGGCTGTCATCAGGAAGTCTTTATTTATAAGACTCAGCTGAATACAACATCTCAGACTAAGGAAGTCTTTATAAGACTGAGCTGAATACAGCATCTCAGACTGAGGAAGTCTTTATAAGACTGAGCTGAATACAGCATCTCAGACTGAGGAAGTCTTTCGTCACTCGTAAGTTAGGGATAACCTGTACTTTACAGTGGGTTGTGGTGAACCGTGTAAAAAAAGTACAATTTTGTTTTAGAAATATGTACAAGTTTGTAATGTTAATGTTTTATAATATGTAAATATGTCATCTCAGAAGTCTTTCATCGCTCGTAAGTCAGGGATCACCTGTACTTTACATTGGGTTGTGATTAACCATGCAGAAAAAGTAAAATTTTGTTTTAGAAATATGTACAAGTTTGTAATGTTAATGTTTTATAATATGTAAATATGTCATCTCAGACTGAGGAACTCTTTCGTCGCTCGTAAGTCGGGGATCACCTGTACTTTACAGTGGGTTGTGGAGAACCCTGTAAAAAAAGTACAATTTTGTTTTAGAAATATGTACAAGTTTGTAATGTTAATGTTTTATAATATGTAAATATGTCATCTCAGACTGAGGAACTCTTTGGTTGCTCGTAAGTCGGGGATCCCCTGTACTTTACATTGAGTTGTGATTAACCCTGCAGAAAAAGTAAAAAAAAAATTTAGAAATATGTATATAATGTTAATATGTTTTATAATAATGTAAATATGTCAACAGAATTTAAGTTTTTATTTTATTTTATTTGAAACATTTAAGTTTTATTTTATTTTAAACATTTGAAGATTTGTTAGTGAAGATTTGTTAGTGAATATAAATAAAGTATGTGCCTAATTTGTTTAATAAAAGCAGTTCAAAAAACTGTTCTCCTAATGCAGTGTCCTGTCACATTTGTGTGTTTTATGTTAATTTTATGTTAAGTAGGCGGAGTATAATTTTCCCTTTAAAGACCCCATAATGCATGTTTGTCCTCATAAACCACATTTTTTGACGTCCTTGTAAACCACACTGGAGTCTGGGTGCTAAAACGTGCTGTGAAGCTCCTATCGGAAAGCTAAAGGGACCCAAATTTTTTTCAGAATTTTTAGAGTGCTCTGAGCTTGGTCCCAGGTCGCTAGGACCTCGGGAAGGGGTAGACCCCGTATTACACCTTCGGGCGGGTTTGGCGAAAAAGTCCGGCTAAACCACATTGACAAACCTGTGTGTGTGTGTGTGTGTGTGTGTGTGTGTGTGTGTGTGTGTGTGTGTGTTAGTCTGTAGGATTTGCAGATTTCATGAACATGTAAATGGATAACAGTTACAAACATTACATCCCTGCTCTTTGTTAAAAAAAAAGTTTAAAGTTTAGCCCCACTTTAAAAAAAAAAAAAATCAGCCAGCAGTCTGATACTTCTGTTTTGAGTTGTCAGTAGTTTGTACTGAGGTTGAAAGCCAGATGTTACCTTTTCAAACATTCTAAACAATCTCACACAGTCTATAGAAAACCTGGTGGGTCAAAATGTTTTTCGTTTTCTTTGGCGTGAACTTTTACAGGGCTTTTTGTCAGATGAGCGCTTCTTTTTATGCACACTTAATAACTTACATTGTTTTAGGAAGGCAAACCACCAGCCACTGCTCCAGATGTAGACCAGTTCTTAGTCTGTACGCATCTGGATAGGTGGGGGTCAGGTCAATCAATTGCTTTTGCGGTTTTCTGGTGGATCCATCTCATGAAAAAACACCTGTGAAAAGTCTGACGAGCTCAAATACCCACAACTTGCCTCAGATGTTTTTAAACACAATTACTATTCAAACTTGTGTGGCTGTTTCACCTGCTGAAATACATTGTGTAAGCATGAAAACACGTATTTTTTTGATGTGACAAGTACTCTGTTTAGGATCGGCACACAACACCAAAACACCAGGAATGTTTTAAAAGGTTTGTGTAAACAGCTGGTGGAGGTTTGGGTCCAAGTGGGGATCTAGTCTGTATAGACAGAAAGGTTAGTGAACTGTTTCAGGCAGAGGAGGTTCTGTGAGGGGGTTGAAGTAATTACTATCATTCTCAGTCTGCAGAGAGATTTTCTTGTTTCTTGTCTTATTTGAAGGTAGTACTTGATATTGGGGGGGGGGGGGGCAAATCCAAAAACAAGGTCCAGTAGTCAAAACAAAAGTCATCCACAGGAGGTCAGAGAGCAGGAGACAGTCAAATTTTGATTCATGAGACATAGTCAGTGAGCAGGTAGGAAGAGTTGGTATGGTCAGATTGCAAATTCCACCAGAGAGGGGCAGGGAAGGTGAACAATCTGTGGTACAGGCGTGGAGTCAAGACAGGGCAAGGATAATGAAAGCTGGACATCTACTGGCAAAGTGTTTGATAATCTGGCACTGGTGTGCTGAGAGTATGAGGGTTAAGTAGGCAGGTGAACAGGTGGATCTGATGAGAGCTGATTAGTTTCAGAGCAGAGGAGTCGTGGTGCAGGGAAACAGGAGCTGAAGGTGGGCGATAGGCATTCCTGGATGAAACATGAAAACTAACAGCTGTGGAAAATGGGAAAAACATGACAGAAAACCCTCTTCAAAGTCCGGCTCCTGACAGATCTCCAGGCTGGTCAGGCTGGTTTCTGGGAAAATCTTGGGTACGCAGGTTCGCCTGGTGAGCCAGGTTCTGGAGGTGTCAGAGCTCCAGGGATGAGGAGGCCATGTTGGCACGGAGCGAGTCTGAGCACGGGAGTCTGGTTTTTGTTCAAAATGTGATGGGCTGGAACCAGTGGTAGTTCCTTATATGGGCGACATGGGGTGGCCGCCCAGGGCGGCCTCCACCAGGGGGCGGCATAACATTGCACAGTTTAGGAAAAAGAGAAAAGAAGAAGAAGATGAGACGTTGCTCCTCATTTTTTAAATTTTTTAATCTTTTACAACTTTTGTTTTTAACAACATATAACACAGAACACCACTACCACACTGCTCCTGGGCTGCCCTGCCCTTCATTTATTCCCATGTCATCAGTTTATCACCGCAGCAGCTGTGGGGATGCACCTCCTCCACTTTCAGTTTCATTTTTGTTACGCACGGAGGTGACACGTAAGTGCGGTCAGTGGAAAGATTGAAGGGATAAAAAGCAAGGGTGATGCAGAGAAAAGAAGGATTAAAAAGAGAAAGGCTCTGGAAACAGACACAGCTAAATGTACAAACATTGACACATTTTTCATTCAAACAGATGCAGTTTGTAAATGAGAGAGATCAAACAGGTGAGACATGATGTTAAACTTTGCCTGCAAAACACCATTCAAGTTAATTATCAAGTCAATGAATTTTGTGGTGTGTGGCATTGTGACATAACATACTGTTATGTAATTTAAATAATATGATGCGACGCCACATAACTGAAACTTTGTCAGAAGCAAGATGCTCTGTTCCATCATGCAGCAGCCCAGAGTGGGCAGGTACTAGGATTACTCATTAACTGAATATTAATAAAATAATATAATGAAGAGGATGAGTCTGGTGAAGACCTGCTCTATATGAAAAAAAATATTCTATAGAAGTTTGCGAAGCACAGGAACCTCTGTAATTGTGTCCTGTCTCTGGGAGTGGGCCAATCTAGGACCGCAGAAGCTTTATTAGTTTCCATAGTTACTTGGTCAGGGGAAATTACAAAACCAAGGAATGATGTGGATGATTGATGGAATTCATATTTCTGCTTTTACAAACAGATTGTTCTGAAGGAGCCTTACGAGAACTGATCTGACATGTTTACGGTGCACAGTCATGTCTTTAGAAAATATGAGGATGTCATCCAAGTAAACAAATACATATTGGTTTACCATATCCCTCAATACATCATTCACCAATGCTTGGAACACAGCGGGTGCTTTAGTGTGTCAGAGTCAGAGTACTTTTATTAACATTGCACAAGTTTGCACCAGTACAGCGTGAATATGTACGCACAGTCATCCTGAAGGGGGCGAGTGTGTGAAGCTGCTGCTATCAGACCACATGAGACATCGTATCACATTATGTTCTTCAGCGTGGCCTCTCCCATCCGTATCGGGATGAAGGTAAAAGGTGTGAAAACAAGGAAAGAACCATGAGGGTCACAGCGTGGGTATTAAAAAAAAAGATATATCACATTTACCAGAAAGTTCATTCTCAATAGTCCAGGTATCAAATCCGCTCATTCTCAATCAGTTCATCTGGACAATTTCTTTTTAGTAGAAACGTTTCACCCTCACTCCAGAGGGCTTCGTCAGTCAGAGCAGTCCAAAGCAAACTGAAGCTACCCCACCAAGTAAACAACTTAAGTGGACCAACCAGTTTGCTGTAGCCAAGATGGTTTCTGGGGGCTTGTCCCTCGTCGACTCCTCCCAGGCAGGCAGACATGTCCAAAGTGGTTCAAGACCAGAAAGTTCATTCTCAATAGTCCAGGTATCAAATCCGCTCATTCTCAATCAGTTCATCTGGACAATTTCTTTTTAGTAGAAACGTTTCACCCTCACTCCAGAGGGCTTCGTCAGTCAGAAGCCCTCTGGAGTGAGGGTGAAACGTTTCTACTAAAAAGAAATTGTCCAGATGAACTGATTGAGAATGAGCGGATTTGATACCTGGACTATTGAGAATGAACTTTCTGGTCTTGAACCACTTTGGACATGTCTGCCTGCCTGGGAGGAGTCGACGAGGGACAAGCCCCCAGAAACCATCTTGGCTACAGCAAACTGGTTGGTCCACTTAAGTTGTTTACTTGGTGGGGTAGCTTCAGTTTGCTTTGGACTGCTCTGACTGACGAAGCCCTCTGGAGTGAGGGTGAAACGTTTCTACTAAAAAGAAATTGTCCAGATGAACTGATTGAGAATGAGCGGATTTGATACCTGGACTATTGAGAATGAACTTTCTGGTCTTGAACCACTTTGGACATGTCTGCCTGCCTGGGAGGAGTCGACGAGGGACAAGCCCCCAGAAACCATCTTGGCTACAGCAAACTGGTTGGTCCACTTAAGTTGTTTACTTGGTGGGGTAGCTTCAGTTTGCTTTGGACTGCTCTGACTGACGAAGCCCTCTGGAGTGAGGGTGAAACGTTTCTACTAAAAAGAAATTGTCCAGATGAACTGATTGAGAATGAGCGGATATATCACATTTAGTCTTTCAGGACACCATATGAGACATCTAAAAACTCTACCAGAAGCACATTTAAGACAATGATCTCCATTGAGGCAGAGAGACTTTTAAAACTGAAAGCCGACAAGGAAGACTTCTAGATAAAAGTCATTGACGTCTTCGGAAGGAGTGAACATGGACTTCATTTATTTGTTTATTTTATTTTTTATTTTTTATTTATTCATTTTACATTAAAAACCAGAAAAAAAACATATAACATATTATATGAAAGAATACATAAAATGAAAGGTGGCAGAAAATTATCTGCCCATTTTCTTCATAAACAAAACAAGTTAAAACAATCAATTCAAACAATAATTATCTATAAGTAACAGAGTAAAAAGAACAACTCATCACATATTTACAAATATCTAGAACATTAAACATTTAAACTGAAAATTTTGGTATTTTGTTAACAATTTAGTTTTTATCATTTTTTAAACATAAGCACAGTATGTGCTTATGTTTAAAAAATGTAAACTCTGTGTTGCACAGAGTTTTTATCTTTAACATAATTCCCCAAACCATTCCACAATTCAACTCCCTGATAATTAACCGTCCCTTCAAACTAGTCCTATACCTTGGCTTTGCAAAAATTTCAGTTCCTTTTAGACTAGCAGCTTTCTCTCTTAACAAAATACATTTGAACATTTGAGGGTTCTATTACTAACAAAATATTATAGTCCACCCAATCATAAAACGTCAGTACTTTGAGTTTTTTTTAATTATTAGATGGATGACAGTAAGGCTTTCTTGTAATAATTCTCATAGCTCTTTTCTGTAAAATAAAAATAGATTTTGTTATAGTTTAATTTAATTCATAAGTAAAGGTAAGACAAAAATCAAATTTTTTCTCCAAATTAAATGTACTTTTTTTGTGTGCTACAGTTTGTACGTGTAAAGATTGCTGATATGAGATTTTTAAATACAACCCGTTAACTGCTGCCAATCAAATGGCGAATAAACTCCTCTGTAGGGTTCATGTATTATAAAAGAAGAAAATAACGCTATCCAAAGTATCCAAAGCGCTGAAGAAACTATGGCAGACAGAAGCCAAAACGTGGAGAACATGTTTTGTCTGTTTTTTATTATTTTTTTAAACTGCACAGTGCCTCACCAGCCATGAACCTCACTGCACGTCACTGGTACACACAGATATACAAGAAGTACACTCATGAAGACCAGTCACAAGAATCTGCCACAAAGCATTTTTGCAGCTTGTTTTTATACTCTAATCAGTTCAGCCGAATTCACAGACTCGGAGGCGTAGTTGATGTTACAGCTGCACGTTGCATGCTCAGCCAGCTCCTCATCCAGCTTTCTACTAACCCAAACATATGATTCATGTGCAAAGTTAACCTTCTCAGCAATAGTAATAAAAACATCCATTATTTTTGACTAAAAATTCCCTAACAATGGGGTCCATTTGTCCGCTGGTGGGTGCTTCACTTTTTCTTAACATTGAGGCTTGGGCAATGGGTGTGTGTCTGACCCTCTGTCCCGATCGAGCCAGAAGGCAAATTTTCATTTCTCCACCGTAAAAGACTGCTGTTTTTTTTACACACAATATGTATGTCTGAAAAGTAAATAAAAGAAAAAATATCCTTACAAAGTATTATATACAAAGTAGTTGAGGTGACTTTATAAATAAAAATGTTACCTAAGTCTGAACTTGTAATTACTAAACTGAATATGTATATACTGTGTACATGTATAATATACTTACTGCACTATACTGTTCTATACTATACTATAATATACTATACCACACTATACTATATAAATTATACTATATGCTATACTATACTACGCAATACTATATTGTACTATATTATACTATACTATACTATACATACTATACTATACTACACTATATATTACTATACTATATTACACTATACAGTACTATACTATACTACACATACTATACTATACTACACTATATATTACTATACTATATACACATATATTACTATACTGTGTATATATATGTATATACTGTATATATATATGTATGTATATGTGTGTGTGTGTGGGGGGGGGGGGTTGTGAGTGAATGTTAGTCAATATGAAGTCCTGTAAAGATAGTGTTAATTCTACGTGAGTGAGGTTAGCCGTAGGATCTTGCGACAAGTCCTCACTCCAGCCTCTCCAGTAACGGGTTTTTTAACTTTTATCCTAGCACACGAGTATTACCCGATATGTCTCAAGATTAGTTAGAATTAAGGCTGAGTCGAGGTAATTCAACCAGACTGTTACTGTCTTCAAATCTGCATGTCATACCCTGTTTCACTCCGCCGATAGCCCAACTTAGCAGAATGGAGTCAGATCGTATCTCACGGAGAAACACACATTAAACGACAGCTTACCTCTAGTAGATAGTTATTGTTATCCGTCTGGTTAGTTTTAGAACCTAGGAAAATAAGGTTCCAGGATATTGTTTATATCTTTTTGGCTAACACAACCATTTAAAACCTCCAATAATCTTGTTGTTATCTTGAACCAAGTTTTCCATCATTTAATATCAAGGTGAGTCAAGGAAAATCCAAATTTGTACGTTTTTATGTTTCTTTATTTTT
>JBBPBX010113237.1:0-10488 GCA_038048925.1 Garcialebias charrua | reverse complement strand
TTAGCTCTGTTACTTCTGTTTTCACTTCTAGCTGCTGGCTCAAAACTATAAGGCTGTGGACAAAAGTTTTAGACAAAATCTAAAAAATTAAAGGGACATTGTTGACAATGTTATTATTTTTTATATTGCAGACAATTTCGTTATATTGCCTATCGGCAGATGGTTCGTTGGAGCCATGGCATCCTTGGGCGCCACATACGCAAGCCTCTGCCGTCTTGTGTGGTGAACACCATCAGAGCAGCCTTCCCAGATGGAGCAGGACACTACAACGGCTTCCAATGGCCTAGTTTGGACTAGCATCCCTCTGAAATTATAAGTTGTACATAATAAAATTGTATGAAAACATTTGAAAGTTGCTTGGCAGTTATTTACATTGTGTCAAACATATAAACATTATATGATGTCATTTGTAATAGACAGCAATTTTTTCAATGATAAATTTTACTTTTCAAACTGTACAGCCTAAAGTGTTACATCAAATGAGTAAGTGGTAAACTACAGTTGAGTAATTACATTTCAGAAGTTTCCTTGACACATGCAAATTGTCCCTGTAAACCAATTCTGTAAATAATGACCTAAATATACCTGTGCTGAAAACCTTGATTTTCTGACATACTGCCCAACAGCCTCTTGCTTGTCCACTCTGTCCCACACAGCTGCCAGTGGTCCAGGATCAGCTGACCTCTCTGCAGGTATTGCACCGCTCAGCAGTTGAGGGTTCCTGTTATAGGTCTCCTGCAGCTTCCGGAGTAGTGCTGTCGCATAGTCTGTAATCATACAAATTCAATTAGGAGGCAGATATACATAAACAGAAAATCTCCTAACCAGAAATCGTTTTACCATAGGTTGGCTCGTCTTTCACTGGACGCACAGACCATCCACCTTTCTTAAAGCGTGGATAGCAAACTGAGTATCTCTCCACACCGTCCTTTGTTCTGGCTATGTCTCTGTTGCCATTGCTGTTGTAATGGAGAGCAGCCAGCAGCAATCTGTAATGAAAAAAAAAATATTTTCAACAAATATAAAGTAAAATTGGGCCCCAATTACATTTAAAGAACTACTAAATTTTGTAATAATCTGTAAAACAAGCACAAACAAATAATTTAATAGTTATTTACTACTGTAGTTAGTTTTTTTTTTTTCTTTTTTGGATAGGAACCTCTCATGAAATTTATTATCTTACCCACCAAGATTAGAGCAGGACATAATTTTTATGATAATGTATAATAACGTTTCATTTGAACATATAGAGAGGTAGTGCGGTCTCTGAATTTTATACTTAGCTGCACACATTATTTTAAAACATGGACATTATGTATAGACATTACTTTCATACTTTATATAATTCCATTTTAAACAAAAAAAAGTTCTGCCAAATATATACAATATACAAACTGATGCCCTGTATGACATTTGAGATAAAATTTGATTTTTTTATTCGTGTTTTGAGACGGAGTCGTCTCGGTTAGCATTCATTTTCTTTCTGTTTATAACGTTATAAATAGCTAAGAAACCCCTCGGTGGATATTTTTTCTGCTGCCAGACAGTAATATGTGTTTTTATTTACTGACTGATGACCTATAGATGACATTTGTGATGAAATTCGATTTTTTATTCATTTTTTAAGACGCAACCGAGTGGAGTTAGCATTGAGTTAGCTCTGTGCATTTAGAAATTTATACCTCCAAAACCCCTCGGTGGATATTTTTTCTGCTGCCAGACAGTAATTATATGTGTTTTTTTTACTGACTGATGACCTATAGATGACATTTGTGATGAAATTCGATTTTTTATTCATTTTTTAAGACATGCTATCGTGTCTAGCTAGCTTCGGTAAAGTTCAGCTTTATAGCTCCTAAACCACTTTCAACCATTTCAACCAAAAAACAAATAAAATTATATTCTGCCAAGAAACGTTCTTCAAAAACATACCCTGGCTACTTCCAATTTACGAGCTGCTGGACGACACGAAGCTCCGGAGAGACTGCTGCTGGCGGCGGCCATTGTTGTTAGAGCAGCAGCACTCGGTCCCGGTGGATCTTGCTCGCTTCTGACGGTCCCTCTGCTGTGAACTGATGGAACTGCAGCGGATTTCAGCCTGATCTTGTCCTTACTTCTAAAACCCATCCTGTGTTCGTTCAAGTCGCTGTAGTTGTAATCATCCTGACGGAAGTGCGCACTACAAATCACAGAGTTGTACGAGACGCTTCTGTTGGTGAAATCCTGCCTTTTTAACCGGACAAACCTCACCCAAGCTCTGAAAGCTGGGTTTTTTTGTGCAGGAAATCGATGGACACGATGTCCAGACAAACTGGAGTTTGAACAACCCCCGCACACACAAATATTAACCATTATTGGACCTTTTTCGCTTCAATACAATTCAATACAACAACCTTTGACACCTTCTTCTCCCCCTCCTCCTCCTACGTCACTGTCACGTGACTCCAAAACCGCGCGTTTTTTTTAGACTCTGGGATTTCCCCCTGATCTGTGGCTGTAAGGCTCTTGCTATTTATTTGGAAAGCAGGGAGGATTATCAAAATTACTGTATTACCTCTAAATATTATTTTTCTGCCCAAAAAACTAACATGAAAGATACACTTTAAGTACAGCGCCCCCATGCGGCGCATCCACAGCATAGCGCCCATTTGCGCCACTGACGACCAGTCAAGTCTGCTCTACAGAGACAGAAATAAAAAGCTCCTTGCCTGGCGGAGTGCAGTGAGGAACTCGGTATACCGGTAACCCCCCACCCCCCGCCGCCACGCCGCCGCAGCTTCGCGTTCTGGTCTGGACACCACTGGGTCCAGTGCGTCCACTTGCATGCGTGACGAGCTTTTTTGCCGTTGAAAAGCCGTTCGGTGTGGACGTACCATCAATCTGTAGGACATCCAGTCCCCAGCCTCCACTTCTTCAAATGAGTAGTAACAGATATCATTAACATGTTACCTTTCTGGGCTTGGAAAGTTGGAGACTAGCTGGTGATTTAAAGTTGTGGAAAATTTTGGGAAAAAGTGTTTTGGCGGGTTACAGTAGCTGCCAAGTGAGTCAAGCTTCTGAAACTCGAGGCTTGCTGTCTTGTGTCATGGCCTGTGCTTTTGTATTTAAGGTTGTGCATATTGTTTTGTTGCCCAGTTTTTAGACCTGGATATTTGTGGTTTCTGTTATCATTAGGCCTATCACAATAACAATTTTTGCTGGGCAATTAATTGTCTCAGAACCTATTGCGATAATCAATAATATTGTTTGAAATTTGACAATAATTAGTAATTATTGTCAAACTTAAGAAGAAATATTGGTTAACTTGTTTTTGAGTGTAGTAACTTTTTTGACCACTGGATGGCAGTATAAGGCAGTTTGAAACAAAGGATGGATAGTAAGGGAGCGAGCAGCGTATCTCTTTAAGAAAAATGGGAGGGAGGCCCCTTGACGTGACATGGGCTCTATCTCTCTTTGGTTCTCAAAATGCCGGATGCTTGGTGTGGTTTGAGCTCTTTAGCATAGCATTTTTCACACAAAGGTTTTAATAAAATAAAAAAGTCAGTAAACAAGTTCTCAGCTTCTTTTTGCAGAGAAAAACAACTTTTTACACAAAGGCACGGGTTTCAACCGTGAATTTGGAAGCTTCGACAATACAGAGGATTTTTCCTGAGGTCGGCCTGTTAGCTTAGCTCGTAGCTTAGCTTCTCAGCTTAGCTGCTTTTAAAGATCCAAAAACGCAAATTTGGACAGTTAAAACAGATTTTAAAGAACAAGAGAAAGGGAGGGGTCAGTGAAGAGCACCGGAGTTGAGCCTCTTGTCATCCAGTGTCTTCAGAAAGAGAGAGACTCGAAAAAACGATAAAGCCGATAAATGAAAACTAGATTGATAATTTTCATTTATCATGATTAATTGATTTAGTGTTTATCGCAATAGGCCTAGTTATCATAGATACCAAAATGCAGAACTTTTGAGAAGGGTTGGAGACCCAGCAAAAAAATTAAGAATATCCTAATGTCTCTGTGACTATTTTGAGAGAAAATTAGTTGCACAGTTTCTCTGGACATGTTCAAAACTCCAGAGATAAACTCGTGCACTTCTGCAATTCACACAAGGAAATTGAGAACTCCTGCAAAGGTTCAAGACCCATTGGAGACGTCCTATTCACAAACTAATCACCAACTGCTGCAGCCCAGTGAGATACCTACCGGTACCTTTACTGATTGCTCAAAAGCCAGAACTTACTGGTAATAATGTAATCAAGCCTGTTATAACATGTTTCCTCCCAGAGGTGGCTGTGTCTCAGGAAAGGAGGCTGTAAAAGAAAAAGCTGCAAATAATCATATACCCTCTGTAGGATTCACATATTGGTCATTTTATTTCGTAGCCTAAAAATAAATGCACCAACAGGCTGGTTTTATCAGTTTTATTGTTGCTCCTGACTGTAATTTGAGTCTCTTGCTACTGGATGACTTTCCAGTCCCATAGTTGAAGCGATTTAAAGATCAATATTTAGTCAGACCCTAAAAGGATTTCTAAGAAAGCTACAAACTGCTGCAGAAAACAATATTGTCTTGTCTGTATTTAGTTTATGAATCTGAGTGCAGCACCTTATTAAAGAGCAACTGAGTGTGACCCATTTTATTTTATCTTTTTGCTTCCATTTTCAGCTCCTTTTGATTTATTGTTGTTTCTTTCTCTGAGTACCTTGTTAACTCCACTAACCAGGAGTCAGGCCTCTTCATGCTGTGATGTTCTTGTTTTTTTGTTCCCTTTATTTATTTCATTAGTAAGGGTTGATTTTTTTCTTTATACTTTAATTTTTTTAATCATTTTATAAACACAGACACATGCGCAAATGCAAATATGCAGCTTTAGATGGTTTGTGTGATACATATTTACGTATTTCCAAAATGATCTAGGAATAGAGTTTGTTATTGTGTTTCTTTTGAGTCAAAGCAAGTGAAATAAAGAACGGTGCACACTTCAAACAGGCTGATTGGTATTTTTCAAAATGTCAATCGATTAAAAGCGCAGAGCAGCTTTCCAAAGCACCTCACTTGAAAAAAAAAATGTGCTATTCAGTTTTCTGTCTTTTATGAAGAGCTGCTCATCAAATTAATGAACACAATTTCCTGTCTGCATCGTATGCTAAATTAATTAAACTCCTTATCTTCAGCGTTTTTGGACAGACTTTTTGTTTTGTTAGTGCAGCTCCTCGTGTGACATGTTAATCTTTTGACCTCTCTACTTTTCAGATGTTAATAATGCATTAAGCTTCGGAGTCTTAAATCCAGTCTGAAATCCTCTCCTTCCATCTTCCTTACACATTAACACACAGAGCTGTGGCTCCAGAACACGTCTAAAAATACTCCAACCTCCAAACAGTCTTCTTTAAAAAGCTATATGTGTTTATTTCTGTCACTGTGCTGAGTTTTTCCAGCATGCCTGCTGAAATTATCACATATTGATGTCTCTTTTCCTTCCTCGCACCTGAGTGTCCCACTCTCTCATCTCCTCTGCTCTCAACCATCTGGCTTGTATTCTCTCCTCTCTTTTTTTTTCATCCTCACTTGCATCGCAGATAAAACTGAGCTGAATTTATTACAGTAATTTTAACTTGCATTGCGTATATTTAGTAGGTGTGATCAAAAAATGTGTTTTGAGATGTTTGGAGATGGACTGTTGTGTTGTTTGCACTTGCAATCAATATTGGACGTAATCAGTCTGAAAACGCTGCTGGGATCATCCCTGGAGGTGTCTGCATGTGTGAGATAAAGGGAAAAAACCCATCAACACACAGTGTCATGTGAAAGTCATACCCGGAGGAGGAAATGGGGGGCATTCACCTCAGAACAAAAGGCTGTTTGCATTCACGCATCTTCCTGAAAACATCTTCTGGGAGTTAATGAGATTACCAACCATTTACAGCATCGTGACTGCTTGTTTTCACATCTGTAATTATATGATAAAACAAAGCCAACATGACACTGTTCTGTTCTTTAAACGGGAAGAGGCTGTGGAATATCTCAAAGAATAACTTTCTTGAAATAACGCATGTCACTCGCCTCATTTCATGTCAGGGTTTGTATATAAATCTTTTGTGATGCTTGCTCGGAGTATGAATTAGGGATGTGCTGGTGAAGATTCTCAGTCATCCAGGACATGATGAAATCAAAAAAACGTTCAATACAAAAACAACTGGACTTTATTTGTAACGGAAGACGTTTCACTTCTCATCCGAGGAGCTTTCTCAATTCAAAGAGCAGAGAGTGAGGTTCAGGTTTTAAAGGCTGAGATAACGTCTTCTTTTACAAATAAGATTTACCTGACTAAAGAAAGGTTGAATGACTGAAAATAAAGTCCAGTTGTTTCTGTATTGAACTTTTTTTTAAATTTCATCATGTCCTGGGTGACTGAGAATCTTCGCCAGCATATTGCTAAGCGTTTTGGGAAGGATACCCTAGGAGCAGTGCAGGAGTTTGAGAAGATGTCAAGGAAGTTTGCAGACTACAGGAACCATCTTCGTTTGTTAATTAGACTAACAAAGACCTTTAGAAACCCCTACTGTTAAGGTGTGAGGTGTGATTTGTCAATCTACATAGGTACGTGTGTATCTTATCTCAGCCTTTAAAACCTGAACTCCACTCACTGCTCTTTGCGAAACGTCTTCTGTTACAAATAAAGTCCGGTTGTCCAGTTGTTTCTGTATTGAATGTTTTTTGAATGCATTAGGGATGACCCTCAGTAGAGCTGTCATTTCTAACTCGAAACCCAGCCCGGACCGACCCGGATTAGAGCTGGTCCGGGCCGTTATAATGTGATTAATGTGCGGGCCGGGCCGGTCACGGGCTTTGATGCAGTTTTATGAATCATACAGCACAAATAAAATGAGAGGATGAAAGTTAATCAGACTGAAGAGATCGCTGGGTGCATTAAACAATAATTGCACACGTAGGCTCAGGCTTCTGCAGTTTTGTGAATCATACAGCGCAAAGGAAACTAAATAAAAATGGACAATACATGTATAAAATTGTGTTAATCTGCTTGTAGAGGAGGAGGCAGGTCCGACTGGCCAGTTTAAAGAGGTTTTAAAAAAGTCACGTTAAGCTCAGATGGACAATCTGTTACTGGCCAAGCGCCCGCTGACTCGCTGGTTGAAATGGACTTGTGACCTGTCCAGGGTGTAGCCCGCCTTCTGCAGTGACTGCTGGACATGGGCACCAGTGACCCCCCTCTACCTAAAAAGGAAGAATCAGGTAAAGATAATGGATGGATGGATGGATGGATGGATGGATGGATGGATGGACTGATCAATCAGCTGATTGGCTGTGTGCATCTCCGCACCTGCTGTCATCTGTGGTGAAGGAAGTAGCAGCATAAAAACCGAAGCGAGCAGCACGTTCATTTAAAATAGACTTGCTCTAAAAATATTTTTGTTCATCTGTGTAATATCCTAGCCTGGCCCTTGCCTTCCTGCACAGCTCCGCTCAATTCTCATTTCCCTTCACTGCTCAGTCTGGGATTTCTCCCATAGACAACGATTTCTCCGGTAGATTTTTGACCAGACCAATCAGAGAACAGAAGGGGCGGAGTTTTTGGCCCCTAACCCACGCCCCCACCTGTCCCAGCGCGCAGCCAGCGAGCAGCCGCATGTTCTCATTCAAAGCGATGCAAAGCGATGCAGGACTGTTTTATATGTGACACAAATGTGTTAAATTCCCCTTCTTAATCCCTTATCTGGAGTTTTCTTTTGTTTTTTTGCCAAAAGTCAAGTGATCGCTCCCTCCTCCTCCTCCTCCTCTCTCTCCGCTGAGTGCAAAGAATAAGGAAATGACTGAGGTTGTCACGAGAGAAAAAAACTCGGGTTTTACGTTGCTGCCCGAGTCCCTGCATATTTTCTGGTCTTCTGGTGTGCTGGACCAGCGCTACATGGTTTTATTTTTTTTTTTGAACGTTTTATTAACATATAAACACAGAATATGCAGCGGCAGCCAGAGAAAATGCAGCAGGAGGCGGAGCTGATGTCAAGTTCGGCAGAGCACAGAGGGGGAGGGAGCAGAATGCTTTCCTTGTTCAAAATTTTTCTAAGATCCAATGGTTTTGTTCCTCAGGCAGAGGCCACGCCTCCAGCAAGAATCGGTTCTCTATGGAGAAAGTCCAGACCCTAGTACGAAGCAAAGTGAAGGACAAGGGTCTGGTTTTAACCAGGCTAGTAATATCCTATCTTTGGAGGTTTTTTATTTTTTACTTTTAGGCTATTCGTTTTGTATGTTAATGTCCATTTGGGGACTTTAATAAAAATAAATATTATATCTTCTTTTATTTATGTTTTTAAAACTATCATGTCAAACTGATTTGCTTCCAAAGCAGTAAAAGCTTAATAAAATAAAATAAAATAAAAAAATCTGGTTCGGCCGTCTAATTACCGGTAATCTGTTGGGTCTGGGTAGAGCTTGGGAAAAAAAAAATCTACGGGTTCGGTTAGGGCTGGACGATATGGCCAAAACTTTTATCACAATATATTTCTTAATTTCAGTCGATAAGTATATAATTCAATATCAATATAAACAATATAAACGCCTCAGAAAAACTACAACCTGTACAAATAAATTAATGTTCAAAGCTTTCAAAAAAAATTGAAATCATCATAAAATTTAAATAAAATTCTCAACTTCATCAATATTAATAGTTTTAACTTAAACAACAACTTTAAAATCGAGAGTATTGAAATTAATAGTTAATTACATAAAAATTTGGGGTGTTGTTATTGATGTGAAGCTGACATGGAAATTTTGTAAATTACTTAAAGGAGAAATGTAATCAAATCTGAAAAAATCGATATAACAAGAAGTTCATATAGTAAACAACACACATAAACATACTTAGTATGCTTTTTTCAAGTCAGTAGCTTAAAGAAATAGTTTTTTACATTTTTCCTGCTACATGCCGAAGTACAGTGATTTCTGTAGTAATTTTCTGGACGCACTTTTATGACACAATTAAGACCTCCTTTGCTATCTTACAATAACACTGAAGCTATAAACCCATCATTACTGTCCTCTGTCTGTCATTTAAAATGGAAGCAGAAGACTTTTTTGAATCTGAAGGATATCACTTTAGTTTGTCAAAAACAGTTTGGTGATTTAGTGCATTAATGGGCATTTCTATCCTGGAAATACGAATAGCCGTGCGTTAGCCGCCGCATGCTAACGTTAGCATGCTAGCGCCGTATGCTAACGTTAGCATGCTAGCGCCGTATGCTAACGTGGAAGTGGGGGTGTTGAAAATGTCCTGAAACAGTTACCAATGTCTTGTTAAGCTCTGTCTTCCCCAGAACATAGTAGGATCTAAAATGATTTTTAAAGATGAAGGAGCAAGTTGAAACATGCTGTCTCCCTCCTTGCTAGCAGGCTCCATTGGGAGCTGCCTGGCTAACTAACTACGGTGGCCCTACACGGCCAAAATTCTACAGCGGCCGAATGCACAGGAGCGGTAAAAATACAATATAAAATTTTAAAAAAGTTTTAAAATCGATTTTGGGGCTTTTAGAATAGATTCTGAATCGCCAGGACTAAGAATCTTGATTCTTTAAAAAATAGATTTTTTTTGCTGCATCCATAATTGCTACACACTGAAACCTTTTTGTCCACAACTAGATACACACACTAATATTGTCCCTCCACGTGCTTTGAGGTCAGAGGATCAGGTACTCTTAATAGTTCCAGAAACTCGCCTTAAGCGCAGGGGTGACAGGGCGTTCTCTGTAGCAGGCCCAAGACTCTGGAACGAGTTACCGCTGCTCATCAAACAGGCCCCCTCCCTCTCGGTTTTCAAATCCCGGTTAAAAACTCACTACTACTCCATCGCTTTCAATGCCAGCTGATTTGTACTGGATCGTTTGATTTATGATCTGCAATGTTTTTATGTTTTTCGTGTTGTACTTCATTGTATGTGTTGCCTGTTGCGTGTTTGTTTGTCCAGCACTTTGGTGTGGACTTGTTCCTGTTTAAAGTGCTTTATAAATAAAATGGTATGGTATGGTATGGTATGGTATATTACTGTATGAGCAGGGGCGTAACTTTAGGTCTAACATTGGGGGGGTTGTGATTAACAATAAACACGAAAAAATTGTACACTATACGCTTCAGTGTTTAATACGCGTCATCTCTTCTTCTTCTTCTTCTTCGATGGTGTTTACTGGCAGTTTACAAACTCAGTGTATTACCGCCATCAACCGGACGGAGATGTAATTCAAGAGTCTACTTTCAACAAAAAATAAATTAATTAATTAATTAATAAAAATAAAATTAAATCCTTTCAGCTAATTTTGTAACTTTCAAATATTTAACAAGTGCTTTAGTTATAACCTGTGACTGATTTTTCTTCAATAAAGTAACCATTGTCACCGAACTCCCCATTACCCTTTCCAGTGCCTTCCTCTCTTTATTATATTTCTTACAATAAATCAACACATGTTCCACTCCTTCCAGTACCCCACAATTAGA